>LOEQ01009965.1:4502-40245 GCA_001685075.1 Bramus lutescens | reverse complement strand
ACACACACACACACACACACACACACACACACCCCTTTGTCTGTTCTAGAAAGCGAATCTGTATTTCTCCATTTGGCATTCTCCTTTCAGAAAAAGCAGGGTGCAAATTCCAGTTGAGTAACACAAGGCAGGAGAAACAAGTCAAGACCTAAGAAGTCAGGTGGGAGACCACGAGTGGCTGGCTTATAGGTATACAACTCAAGAGGAAATCTTATCAAAAGGCAGAGTCCTCTGGGTGAAAAGATATGGAAAGAGTGAAGAAAACGCCTCAAAATAAATGAAGTACTTATTGCTGAAAAATGAGCTTGGCTCTCAACCAACTCCAAAGTTCAGAATTTACTGTACCACTCAGGCCTTCCCCCCTAAGTTTCTGGTCTCTAGTTTCACGGCACAACAAGGGATTCTTCATACTTTATGTGAAATACAACAAGACGATTTCTGCAGTAATAAACCCCATGCACGCATGGCAAATCCAGGCACGCAGAATGTTTAACATCCTAGTTCACAGATTCTTTAGGGACAAAATCCGATTATGAATTATATGCCACAATAAATAGGGCTCAATGTTTCATAAAGCAATTTATAGTTCATAAAAATGACAAAATGTACCTGTCAGATAGAGCGCGGAGAGCTGTTCTCTGGGCTGCCTGTTGGAAGAAAGGACGGAGATGTTTATTTAATATTCTGACTTTTAAATTATAAGCTCAATCAACAATCTCAAAAAAAAAAAGCCTGTGTCCCAAACACATTTTTGTCAAGCAACTGTTAGCAACATAGTAGTAGAAAGCCCTGCTATGTCATGAAAGGAAGGTTCTGGGTTATGCTGCACCAAGGCACACTTGCCCATAAGAGGTAGAAGTAGGGGAGGTGCTAAATACTCTTCCCTGGCTAAGTGGGGCAGTCTCGGGAAACACAGCAAAGACTTGAAGTAATTTTTTTTCTACCACCTGAAATTAGTTTTCCATTGCTTTATCCTCATTTCCTGTAAGAAAAAAATAACTTTTTACCAATGAAGGCGTAAATCTGTGTTGGCGTGTGTGCCTCTGTGCTGTGTGTCCACTGATGTGCATATGTGAGCATAGCTGGGCACACCTACGGATGCGTGGCCAGAGTTGAGAGGAGGACACTGGTACTTTCCTCTAATGCTCTTTGTCTTGTTCCCCTGATTCACTGTCTCTCAGGGAACCCGAAGCTCTCCATTTTCTCCATTTCAGAAAAGCTGGTTGGTCATCAAGTTTCCTGGATCCACGTCCACTTCTTTCTGATGATGTTGTAAGCATATTGTGGGCATGCTTGGCTTTTTGTATTTTTTTTACACAGGGGTTAGAGGTCTGAATTCAGGTCCTCAAGCTTGCGGAATGTACTATTTACCACGGAGCCATCTTGCTAGCCCCTGAAGATAACATTTTTGACTGGTTTTGTATTTTGTTTTGTATTGTGTTCTTTTAGATTTACTAAAAGTCTCCATATTTGGAAAGTGGATTGCTGTCTGGGCAATAATACAGTATTATGAGATCACTGTTATTTTTAGGCACAATCATGATGTTGTGACAACACTTTTGTTTGTTTGTTTTTTAAAGAGCTTTTAATGACCCAGGGAAGTGGCTTGTTTGGTAGAGTGCCTGCTGTACAAGCAAAAGCATTAGTGTTTGGATCCCTAGCATCCTTGTGAAAACATGCACACATGTGCATCTCAATTCCAGCTCTGCAGAGGCAGACTCCCTGAACTTACTCCTCACTAGTCTAGCCCAACCAACGAGCTCCAGGGTCACTGAGAGACCCTGGAAAAGAAAAGAAAGAAGCCCTCCAAGATTGAAATGGAGCGAGCAGGCTGACTAGCCACTGTTGTCCTGTAACCAGTCTGGTCTCAAACGCAGTCTTCCTGCTGGTGTCACTCAGCCCACTTCAAACTGACCCTCAAGCTGATGGGTTGCCATCAAGACCTGCATCTGACACCTCTGTGCTTAAGCAGGCTCTGTGGCTGCCTGTGGTTAACAAGGCTTATCCTGGGCTCCCTACAGACTCACCCTTGGTTCTGACTTCAGGACAGCTTCTCTCAACTCTGCAGCCTCTTTAAGCCTTTGCTGAGCCACTTTGTGATGGTGTATTTTTACATTAGTGTGAGGTATGATGTGTGGTCTGAGAGTTGATGTTAGTCACTGAGACTGGAATGGAGGAACTTGAGATTGCCAATGGCTACCTATCAAGCAAAATTAGGAGCAAACTGCAGCCAATGAGACTGCTGTACTTTGTAAATTTCTGGTTACTCAATAAGTTCTGACATTAAGGAACAACAACATGGAGGGAGACCAAAGAAGACACCTGACACTGACTTCTGACCTTCACATGTAGGAGCATCTGCACACATGTGTGTACCCTAACAACCATGAGGGATGGGACTAAAGATCCAGTCTGAACTTAAAGCTAACTGACTCTTTTCTTCCTTGCCTCCAAAGATTCTTCCTGCTGACTTCTAGGACCAGGTGCAGCAAATGTTGATGAGTAGCTGGTTGGAAAAGGATTTAGAGAGCAAAGGGAGACAAAGAGAACCAAGAAATGGCTGTGCACGCCTGAGGTGCATCCCATAGAGTGGCCTCTGCTAATGACCTCACAGGATTATGTTGGTGGGTGGAAAGTCTGAGACAAGGGTGGCTTTCTTTTTAGCAAACCCACAGGATGCTGACTTAGAGACTGGGCACTCAGCATCCACCCATCAATGTCTTTTGTCATTCTTCCAGTCTCACAGTCAACACCGTGGGACTCAGCACTACTGCTCAAAGTACTATTTATTTATTTTTAAAATGCTTGAGTTTTGACTGTACTTCTCATTGTAAGTATTTTTCATTATGTAATACTCTACAGAGGACAATCACTATCCATTAAGAAAGGCAACGAGAATGTATTAAACATTTAAAATCACTCTTAGAAAACAGGTATATGACTTTACCTAAGCAAGGAGTGATTACTGAGAAATTTTTGAGCCTACTCTCCTAAACAAAACCAACTCCTTCAGTTTTTGCACCCTGTCTTAATTTATAGTTGGAAAACAGTAGAAGAAATAAACATATAAAAATATACAGTCAAGAAAAAAATTACTCAGGTGACTCATGACTGAAGCCTGAACAACTGGTCATAAACTAGATGGACAGCCCAGTTACACTCCTTCAAGAGTCACATCACGGTGACCACACTCTCCTTCCTTAATCTCTCATCAGCCTTTCCTCTAGCTTTCCTCTGATTCAGTCTCCGCGGAGTCACTAGAGAGGGTTAAGAGAATGCTCCACTGATCTTCCCTGAGTGCATTAGTCATTCATGAATGACTCTGAAGCTCAAGTCTCTAAGACAAAACAAGTTTTCTGCCAGAAATAGTCACTCTCCAAGCTCCCCTTAAGAGATGACATCTTCTGTCTTTATCTTAACAAGGCTGGCACTCGGAAACATAATCAGCAGATATTCTGGTTCCAGGGTATGCTAAATGAATTACAAGTCACATTCTGTTATCAAAAGGAAACCGAAGAGGAAATTAAATGCCCCTTTGTACCTGGGTCTAGCATAGGGCAAGTCCACAGACACTGGGGTAGGTGGTGGGGGTAAAACAAAAGGAAGAGGCTGGCATTCAGAGGTGGCTCAGAGCTATCCAGTTTCATGATGTAAATAGAATTTATGCCTGGATATATAATAAATTTAATGATGTGTAGGCACTGGATGTGGCATAGGTGATGGGAAAAACAGATTAAGGTCTTCATGGTATCTCTTTGAGTCTGGAGGTGGGGCCCACATGAAAGGTCCACAGGAAGACAACAGTTTGGATGGCAGTGCCTATGACTGAGGAGGACAGCATACTACGCAATGGAGCAGCAAAATGACTGACAAATGGCTATTGCAAACTCAGTTAAGTCTGGAATAACAAGGCCTGGAGAAAAAAAGGGTATGAGTCCAGAGACATGGGGAGGGAAAAGGAGACCATTAGACCAGGGACATGGGGGAGGGAAAAGGAGACCATTAGACCAGAGACATGGGGGAGGGAAAAGGAGACCATTAGACCAGAGACATGGGGGAGGTGAGGAGGAAGGGCTAGATGCAGAGAAAACAGCGTGAGAGTAAAAGATGCATCAGGCTTAGATCCTGGCTCAGGGGAGAGACTGTACAAGGTCACTGTGGTACAGCTCAGCAGGGCAGCAGGACCATGGTGGAGCAAGAAGAGGCCAATTTTTAGGGGCAACAGAGGTCAAGTGTAGGCTTGCAGATGTATAAGACAATAGGAGATCATTAAAGGGTTTACATGGACATAAGCTGGATAAAGCATGCTTGTATATTCTGTGTAACTTCCTGTGAATCTATAATACAGCAGAGGGACTGTTGATACAGCATATATTTCTGATGTCACACTGGATTCTGTTTTGTGCGGCAATTTAGTTTAGATAAGAAAGGACTAGATGTGAAGTTATTACGAAGCTAACAATGATCAGACAAGGGGACTATCTGACAGCAATGAAGATGGGGAGAGCATGGCTACACTCTGCAGTTCTAATAGAGGGGACTGTCTCTGATAGGGTATAGCCGGGCAGGTTAGGGATGGTACTGGCACCAGATTTCACGCCTGTGCACCTAGTGTGGATGGAGACCACTGGTGGAGATGTAGGATTTGGGGTGTAGGAGTATAGGTAAACATAGAGTAGGTCTTGTGCTGTTAAGCTCAGCACATGCTGGATGTTTACGGACAGATGGTGGGTGATAGCAGGAAGTAGTAGACTAAAGTTGTTAAACACCAAGCAAACAGACACCAATAATAGGGTGGGAGTGGCAGCTCCGTCAGTGTAAGGACCTATGTTTGCACCCCAGAGCCTGAGGAGGAGATATAGCGGCACGCACTGGTAATCCCAGCCTGGTAGGTTGTGAGGGGCACAAATCCTGGGGCTTACTATTTAACCAGCCTGTCCTAATTTGCAAGTTTCAGATAAAGTGAGGAACTGTTTTTAAAAAAATGAAATAAATAGAAATAAAGGTGAACGAAACCTGAGGTAGATCTCCGGCCTCCTCACACATATTCACACTCACAGACACATGAATACGCATATACACATACATACGTACCCGCCCCTTTCTGCAAAATACCCATGAGAGTCATAACACTGACACATACAGCTTAAAGTTCTGGATCATCACTTTGCTATTGTTGCCCTCTTGGCGTTCTCCTTCGTAAGCATCAGTACTGTTCATTTCTAGAAATGCAGTCTAAGAAGCCTTCTGTTCAGCAGGCTTCCTCCTCACCCTGTTCTGTAACCACGGTTAGGCAGAGCCAGGGAGGACAATAACTTCACCTCTGTGTCAGAACACTGAGAATGACAGGGGATGCTAACCAGATGGCAGTCAGAGGAAGGAGGAGAAAACTGCCTTGGCCGGGTTCCCTGGGCTGTCTGGTTGTTCTAATAAAGACTGGTCTATGTGAACACTGCTTGCTCTTTATGAAACCCACATTGAGTAGTCATACATGGACAATTTCAGAGCTGACAGAACTCATCAGTAAAGAAAGCCAATGGCAGAATCGGGGCAGCAGAGGACAAACAACTGTGGCTCTTGAAATTAGAGGCAAGCCAACATGTGTAAGGTTTTCTGGTTCTTTCCCAGGACTTCTCCCCTGATTTGGACTCCACCTAACTCTGAGGTCTAGTTCTTTTCTTTTTATTTCTTTTTTTTTCCTAATTGTTTCTTCAGCTCTCCACTTGGTGCCCTACTCATCTCTGGGGCACTTGCCACTTGGGCAAGATGATATTTGAATTTTGGCTTCCCATACTACCTTTAAGATGATATAAGGCAGAGATCTTAGTGTATTCTTCCTTACACTTGAGGATGTGAACTTCTGGGCATGATTAAGGCTTCTGAGGGGTTAGGGAAGACACATGTGCTTTTGTTAAGCATTTCCAGGATGTTCTACTCCCTGGAGGAGACATACTCTGAACCACCTATGGCTCTGTTGGGTCCTGCAGGCCATTTCCTTTACAGACTTAGAGTTTGCTGTTCATTCAAGAGAGAATTTCATCTCACCACGACCTCGCCAACAACTCTAGAAGCTCATGACAGGACTGCCTAAAGAAGGATAATCCTGGCTGTGTTAGGTGTGGGTAGGACCAAAGGCCACTGGAGAGTAACTAGGATTAACCTTATTGATACATGCTGCTTCCGGAGAATGGAGAGCTAAACTTACTGGCCCTCTGAATTGAGAGGGGGCTCTTGTGTGAGGGTAGCACCAACTTCTGGATTCTGAGAAAGCTCTGGTAAGACAACAGTGACTTCTCAGAGGAAGGCAGTACACACATGTAAGTGCATGCCTGCCCGCATGTTTAGGAAGCCAGCTGAGCTTCTAGGAGAGAGTCTACAGGATGCTATGCCTTTACAGTTCTAGTTCTCGACAGTGGGAGATTAAATTTGGAATGTGGTTGGTGATGCTGGAACACAGGTTTGAATCATTGGCAACCTGAATGCAGCCACAATTTGCACAAGATCCAAATGGTGATGATTATTGATAACTGTCATTTAAAAAATATACCCCAAACTTTAATTGATGTATGGTAATATGAAATATATTGTATTATGGGGTCCACTGTGATATGTCAATGTGTTTATGATATTCAATGATCATATCAGGATAACAGCATCTTTATGATCTCAAACATTTATACTTTCTTTGTGTCAGGAATATTCAAAATCTTCTCTACCAGCTATTTTGAAATATGTGAACAACTGCTGTCAACCATAGTTACCTTTATTATGTTATTATGTTATAGAACATTTGAAATTATTCCACTTGTCCAACTGTACCCTGGTTCCATTAAATCACCATCCCTCCATCCTCCCCTCACAGTCTTTCTATTGGGCTCTGATTCTACTACAACTTCATCGATGTTCTCTTTGCTCTAGCAGTTGGATACTTGGATGAGTCATTTTTCACTTTGTGAGCTTCCAAATGCCTTTGGAGCTCTTACAAATGTCACACTTGCTACCTTAGTATGATGCTTTGCTGGAATTCCCATAATGTCCCACTGGGCTTGGTGGGTATTCAGTAACTGTGAATGCAAGCACCATCTACACATGTTACTTTCCTTCAATGAAGACCACACAGGAAAGTGAAATAAATACCTTGGTAGCTTTGTTATAACTGCAATCTATGACTGAGGAACTCATATCTAAGCCTGGATTTACATTATATTCAAACTTTTCTACTAAAAAATACTCAATATTTGAGAGTAAAAGTAGGTTTATAATGATCAAAATTATCCTAGTTGTACCTTCCAAACCAATTATGCAGGAGAAAGAGGAAACACTTCCAAGCGCATTACTGGTGTTTGGATTTTCACTTCCCATATGAACATAGCTCTGCAGCCACTTATGGAAGCGCACACACTCTTCCTAGCACTGCCTTGGACTTTTAAGAACAACACCTTAAGGGACAATAAACCCAGAGACAGGGCTGATCCACCTTCCCCAGGGAGAAATCCGGGCTAACCTGTACCTTCCATGCTTCAATTGTGGTAATGATCGTGAGCAATATCAAATAGGAGCCTTTCCTATCAAATACTATATAACTTAGTTTTAGGATAAGGAATTAAAATCTTTTTATCTTCCTCACCTGGTAAGACTTTTATGCAAATGTTTTAATCATTCCCACCCAGTAAGACATCTGTTTGCACAAAGACCCAATACTCTACTCTCGATTTTGGTGGCCTGGAGCAGAAGCCCCTTTCCACAGCCTTCTTCATGTCTTACTAACCAATTTCAATTAAAAAAGACTGTGAGGTCTAACCCCAGCCAATGGGGAAAAGACACAGCTACTAACTGTTTGAGAATAAAAATCAAGTACACTTTTCTCTTTCAGAGTGTGTTCATTCTTCCAAGCACACCCTACTGATTAAGAGTAAAGTATTTTTAAGAGTATGGTGGTCTCTTCCTTTGCTACCCCAAAACACATTTCTAATGATTCGGGGCTGTGTCTGGGAGAATAGTTCACCTGTGGAGTGCTGTGGACCCACTTTTAACAACGGTCTGATCTGTTTCTCAGAGATGATTTTATTTCATTCAACACAACCAATGGATTGCCGAGCTGGTCTGGATAGAACTGGGACATGCCAAGAGCCCTTGGATGACAAAAATGGCTTGTCTTTGTGCTTCTCCAGGCTAAGAGTCTCCTGAGAAGAGCTGTGCTTCGGAGATAACCAGACCCACACATGAAGAAAAATTAGGACAACAAAAATGAAAACGAAAGTTTCCAAATGCTAGCTGGACCAAACACCCGAATACCGGACTGCAGATAATTCCTTTGCTGTAGGACCTCGCCCTCACCTGGAGAGATGCAACAGCATACAAAGACAGCAGACAATTTAGATGCTGGCATTCCCCCACAAGCTAAGGAAGAAAACAAACACAAATCCCCCAAATGCTGCATCATGGAAGTCACAGCACAAAGGGTCATTCCTCCCAGTTGAAGGAACCTGCTCTAGAGGGAGAATTGCACTTTCATTGCCAGCTAACAGTGCCACTGAGCGCTAGGCTGAAGAATGGCCCATGAGCTCCAGAGGCTGGTTTCCCTGAGTTTCTAGAATGGAGGATCGTATTGACATCCGTTAATAACAAAATCTTGCCTTGGTTAAAAAATATAGCTCCTTGTGTGAATTCTACAGTTTTAGCAAACTCCATGGTTTCCTGTCTTCGTGTTAATCATTTGTTTGCCTACATTCAGTGGATCGTCTTTTAATTTTTATATAATTTTTTTTCATTTTTTAGATTTCCATTCATGGTGTTGAGGTTGAAGTAAATTCTTCACCCTGGGCTTATATAAATCTCACTGAGCCCCAAAGAGAAAGTCTCTAAATCATTTTAGGGAACAGCGTACGAGGCTTTGCACATTTGTGGACAATTAAATTTAAGTTAACTATTTCAATTTTGGAAATTACAGCTGACTTGAAGTGTGGCTTTCAGGAGTTTCCATAATTTGAGAGAGAAATTTTCATTTGCTTTGGATGACAGAAAGGTTTTGCTTATAAAATGAATTACCTAACTGCATGGTAGGGCTGATAAACAAGCCCACCCTCCTGCTGAGCACTTAACATTTGCTTCCTTGATTGTGTTCAAGTTCAATTTCCTTGAGTTCAGATGGGTACTTGTTCCTAGACAGGTATGACAAAGATCTGAAAGGAAGGTGTCTTCAATTGTACTTCCATACAGAAGGGAAACTATCTCGGCAATGCTATCAAATTGAGTGTTTACTCAGGAACATAATTACAAGACTAGAAACAGAACCAAATATAAGCTACTCCTCCCCTCCCCTCCGGTGCTCCTGTCAGGTTTAAAATATATAACATATAGCCTTTTGCATAGGCCTTCAGAAACAAGGCATTTTCTGGCAATGAAAATTTACTTAAAGTTTTTGTGGTTAAATTAGCACAACAAACATTACTAATGTGTAATTCATCTCGAGCAACAAGCCAGCAGCTTGCATGGATATGTGGAGCTTAGTAGGCATTTAAGACTATTCTTGAAATGATTTATGCAAAAATTGTCTAGCTCTTGTTTGGATACAAATAACATCTCTAATACACTTCATTTCTCATGGAAGAGAAACTTGATTTTGGAGCCCTGCCCCCCAAACCTGGTCCTGATTACTGCTTCCACTCCTGTTTATATAATTCTACACAGTTTTGGCAGGATCCAAGCACACATACCAGGGTGTTGGCTTTTATGAATCTCCTGGGATGCGAATGTCACGCTGACTGGATGAACTCTGGCCACAAATCCCAGACAAGCACAATGACTCTATTTATTCAGACTTGGCTGCCTGAATGCAGATTGACTCTGTGTGTAATAAATTTTCACAGGCCAAGAACCTCCACATCAACCAAGCTGAGGCCGAGAAGAAAAAAAACTCACTGAGAGGAATTGGGCTGCAGAGACCTCTCCTTCCCGGCTGCATTTCATTCCGTCACCACATCATGCGCTCACTGACTGACATGCACTGTCAATGCCTTTAAAGTTTTCCTTTTCAATGTTTTCAAAGCTCTGTTTTCTGTTATGCAGTTGCCATATGAAAATGAAACAAGGGGGTGGGGAAGAAGAGCAGAAACATGCTTTTAATAGCTGACCCCGAGCTGGCGTGAGTCATCAGTGACTTCTCCAGGCCTGAGCGGAGAACCGAGATAGGGCTATTTCTCTGCCACTCCATAAGAGGCCAAATGAAACATGATGGCTGCACTGCGGGGCTCAGCAGCCCTCACCTGCAGTCTGGACACGCCAGGGGCACAGAGGCTTTGGATTCTTCCTGACAGACAAGATTATTACTCTCTGCATTATAAATAAGAAAATAATTACCTCTTTAGCTTGCAGATTTATGTTAATGACATAGATATCTATTAAATTAATTGTATGCTCTCCAAATATTGATTGGGGATTAAAAGGTAACTTTCCTTCATTGTGTTGAGAAATTAATTAGGCCAGTAGAGAAATTCCCCTCTACAGATTAAATTCGATGATCACTGTCTGTAAAATTACAACAGTCAGTTTAAGTGGATAAACTACACTCATTTGAAGAGAAAAATGCACTTATATAATTAAAATGAAAAGACTGCCCAATCTCTGTGGATAATGTGGTTACTTGGAGCTGCAGGCACAGACGTCACCATTCAGAGTGGATGGCTGTTCCCTTCCTCTCCCTGAGCTCCGGATTTGTCGTCTCGGAAACCCTGCTAGCAGCTGACACTCTCTCAGTTACTGCTTGCCAAAAGTCTCAGTCATGTGTCCCTTTCCTCATGTCTCAGCTGCAATAATCCTGTCTGGAGATTTGCTCTGTCTCACTTCCTAAGCTTCCCCAGACTCAAGAGGTAGAGATTATCATTTTGATCAGAGGGTGAGACACGCAGTAGGATTCCTCTCTCTTCCAAGTCCACCATGGAACTACTTTAAGGCACAGAACCACTTCATCGGAAGTCTTCTGATTCCTTCACAGTTTTCCAGGGGACAAATAACTGGTGGAATCTACTACATACACATCCAAACCAGGAATCTGCTTCTCAGAGTTGCTCAGACCTCATCAAGTGAAGAATTCCGATTCTTTATGACAGTATGCTTTCATTTCAAGGATGTCACAGCCACCTTATAAAGTAAACCTCGCCATAGTTGAGGACACAAAATTCTGTTATCTCTGAGAGATACAATGAGGAGATCCCATTCTCTTGGCTTTGGGGGTGTCAGCTGGAAATGGCTGAGAAAACCTTGTAACCTTAATATTGCTTGAGATAAAATGAATGTGTGTAAGAAATGTGTATAGAATTTCCATGCAGATAGTATAGACACCTTTTTTCCCCCTCAAGTAGGCATGTTATCTGTGGATTCATGTATAGCTGCCTTATAATCTTAGGTCTTATATTTTTCTCCTGTCAATCAACATGTTTATTTATTGTTTGGGATTAGAAAAAAAAATCCGTGTTTAGTTAGAGAAATAAAGGCAGAACAAAGGTCATCTTTGCTTCTGGACGTTAGTCTGTAGGCCCTTAAATCCCAATTTAAGCCAGTGCTCTGTGTTTATTTATGCATCCATTCAACAGAGAGAACCTCTACTGAGCCAGACAGACTCTGTTTTCAGCGATTTTTCAGTTTTGTTGATAGGAATAGCTACTGTCGAAAGTAAACACATGCACTATAACTAAAATTAGAATGAGGTTCCCGAGAAAGGGGAATTAATATTACTGATAAAAGGCATGCCATGGTCTCTTTGAGAAAGTAATGTACTTTATGTACTGTACCTTCAGGAGCACAGGTATCAACCAGGCAAAACACAGAGCAGAGGCCTGTGGAAGCCCTGAGGCAGATGAGCATGGCTTGTTTGAAGAGCTGAAAGAGGCCCGTGAGACTGAGTGCTGGAATAAGCTCAATGAGAAGGAGGAGATGTGGACAAGACTGGACTGTGGAGGCTGGTAGAGGCCATGGTATGAGTATTTTATGTCTCTCCCAGAGGGAGAGGAAATCCATTTTAGATCAAAAAATGATTTGGGAGTCAGAGCTGGCTGAAGTAAGAGCACTTGCTGCTCTTGTGCAGGACCCATGTTTGGTTCCCAGCACACACACTAGGCTGCACACAAATGCCTGTTAACTCCAGTTCTAGGGGATCTGATGCCTTCTCCTGGCCTCCATGGTTACTGCATGCATCTGGTAACCATACAGACAGCAAGATACACATGTAAATTAAAAATAATAGTTTTAAAAATAAATGATTTGATCTGATATACATTTTAAAAAGATCACTGAGTACCAACTATAGCAGAAGCTGGAGAACATCAAGATGACACAAGGCTGGTTTAAACTAGTTAGGATGGAAAGAGGTAGGCAGACTAATATTTAATTTTGGAAGACACATTTTACAGGAGTTAGAGAAGAAAGGCATATTTTAGTGAGGAACGGTTATCAGGGCTGAGTCTGTGATTTTAGGCGTGAGCAATGGGCATCTGGCAGTGCTAGCTTTGGAAATGGGAACACTCACAAGACAAACATTTGGGCAGAGGGCAGGCAAACCCCAGAAGTTCAACTTGGCGTGGCTCGAGTTTGGAACTCATGTGAAAGAGTCAAACAGAAAAGAACGTGAGTGGTTCAGAAGCGGATCCTGAGTTCAAAGTTAGGGCTGCACAGAAGTTGCCATTATATAAAAAGTAAAGGTCATGAGGAGGGACAAGGATGTTCAAAAAGAGTAGAGCTAGGAAGGAAAAGGTGGGATGAACGCCGCCAGACCGGGTGGAGGGTGAGCAGGACCAGGCAGAGAGGAAGGGCAAGAGGTGGACAGGAGGGGTACAGGCGAGAGGCATGCAGTATCAGACCTGCAAGGAAGTAGTGAGCAAGAGTGATCAACAACATTCCACTTTTAGGGTAAGGCAAGGGATGGAAAGAGACAGGGATTTGGGTCAGCGCTGGTTCCAGTGGAGCAGCTGTGTTAGAGAAGGGTTATGCTTAATGGGTAAGGCAGGGGCTAAAGACAAGGTCCAAAGGAGCAGAGGAAATGGGACAAACTTTTGATAGGATGGGCCAGAACCCTCTTGAAACATGAGGGAAGGGTGTTGACAACAGGAGGAAAATAAGAGCAGGATGCGGAAGGAAGAGGAAAGACTGGTCCTTCTGACACAGGTCAGCCACGGAATGCAGTGTGGAGATGAAGAAATACAGGCTAAGACCCAGATCCTTCATGGATGTTAGGGAGACTGAGTACTGGAGAAGCTGAGGGATGACAACTATCAAAAGTTAGAGGCCTGCCTGGGCTAATGTGGGAAATGCTCTCCCCAAATCCCACAAAACTCCAGATGTTATAAGATTAAATTCTATACTGCCCATGTTTGTCAGGTTTGTGATAGATGTAATTATAGGATATTAACAGAGAAAATGGATAAAAGAATCAATGAACTGCCATGTCTAGATAATGCAATATTATAGCTACTATAAAAGGTTGTATGAAGTAGTTTGTGAGTGTGTTCCTGCATGAGCATGTGCATGTGTGTGTGTGTGGGGGGGGTGTAGGGCAGAGGTCCATGTTGCGCATCTTCTTCTTTTCTGCTTCCTGACTGTGGAAGCAGTGTGGCCAGCAGCCTCATCATGCAACCATGCATTCTAGGATTGTGTGCCTTCAAACTGTGAGCCCCTAACCCTCCCTTCCTTGAGCAGCTTTTGCAGGCGCTTTGTCACTGCAGCAAGACTGACTGATATGGGGACTTCCAATATCACAAGAGGAGCGCTGAAGGCCTTTGTGGTTGAAAAGCTGGGCTCAGACTGTCGAGCTGCTCAGCAGCTGAGCAGGGATTTGAATCCTGGAGCAAGGCTTCGGTGGTCTTAATTACTAAACTAGCCTTCTGTCTTCATCTCTAAGAGCACAAAAGCAATTAGGAGAAAAGCAACAGGAAGACAGGGGTGTTCAAACAATGCCCCAGAGTATGAGGCAAACACGTGCAGCAACCCAATCCTTTAGGGACATCTTTATTTTTTGGTGATCACACAGGTCATCTAGATCAATATCTATAAAGGCAACTAGGTTCATCATGTTTCCTTGGTCAGGAAGTATGCAAAGTTTTTTGAAAAGATTTCTGGGAAAAGGGGAACTCTGATTGTACCTGGAAAGATCACTGAAAACAAATGTGTGAAGAAAGAGAAAATATGCATATATGTTTCATGTTTGTATAGGCTACATGTTTTCAGGGGGAAAGTATTATCATTTGTCTTTTTCTAAAAGTTGGGGAATTCCTTCAAGGCTCAGGGAGCACTGTGGAGGAAATGCAAAGAAGGTAGGTAAGAGCTTAAAGACAGGGAGAAGGATGTTATGGTCATATTTTATTTATGATCTAACAAAGCTTGTCTAAAGATCAGAGTGCAAAGCTAGCCACACTAGTTAGTCAAACAGTCCAGGCAGCGGTGGCACACACCTTAAACCCCAGCAGCCACACTAGTTAGCCATAGAGGCCAGGCGGTGGTGGAGCATGCCTTTAATCCCAGCATTAGAGAGGAATATAAGGCAGGATGGGATAGGAACTTATGCTCTTTTGAGTCTGAAGATTTCGTAGAGGTAAGAGCCCTCTAGGGATTGGCTGTTTTGCTTCTGATCCTTCAGCTTTAATCCCAATATTTGTCTCTGGGTTTTTATTAGTCGTGCTACAGGATGTGAAATGCTGTCTTCAGGTCATGCTATAGCCATCACAAAAAACCCGATCTCATAGCAGCTACAGCAGCCTAAACTGGGAAGGCCCAAGAATGGGCCTGCCAACAGCCAATCATGGATCAGAAAGGACTCATGGGACCCCTACCTTTTCCCTGCTGAACTACCCGCAACTGATGGAATCTGGGGGGCAGGGGAGACAGTCATTGCTTTTAGCTACATACTAAAAAGTGAGCCCACCAGTCTCTAAGGCAGAATAAACAGAGTACACTACATACACATATGGAATTATTAAATAAACTTAATCAGTAAAAACAGTGGGGGAGTTAAGATCTTGTGATTACATAAGAGTATACCTTAGATCCAAATTGAACAGCTTAATATAATTAATGTCAATAATTTAACTTAAATTATCATATGCAAAAACATTGTTTGGAGTCTTGTTGATTACTGTGTAAAAATCATTCATTCTGAGTGTTCCTTTTGCAAAAACATAGACAAAGGTTGAAACACAAGACTAAAGGGTCTCTGACCAGTACAGTACAGTGTTACCAAGGACTGTAGACTGGGAAGTAGACAATAAAATGAATGATTTGATTGAGTTTAGAGAATGTGACAGTACAACATTAATAATGAGTTTCTTAAATTGCATTTTCACTGGAAGTATTTCCTGCAAACAGTTCTAGGAACTGTTTAGCCTGTGAATCCTTTCTCTAATATAAACTACCCACAAATTGCATGCTTAAACCCATTTGTACCTAGCTGAACCTCGCAGTAGTATAAAATAGAGGTGAAATCATTTCTTTTAGTCACATAGATGAGAAAACGAAATTAGAAGTGTGTCTGTTTTACATTTCGTCGATGACTGCTGAGCTGTGGGGATCTGACTGCCTGGCATAGACATCTAGAAACAAATTATTGCATCTCCAAAATTCTCAAAGTCTAGGAGGCTTTTCTGCCCAGCTCATCTTCCTCTCTAGGTATGTTCTCTGTTTGCCAGCCAGGTTCCTAGATTCATGGAGTCTTCTTGCACCCAGTGCCTTAGTTTGTCTCAGAGATAGGAGAAGCCTTCTGTGACCCCATGTGAACACCCACATTCTGCTCAGGCACACTTCTTAATAACGTTCCTCTGGATCGTCTCTCCCCTTGGCTTGCTCTCTATAAACACTATTTGTATTTGCATGCCTAGACAGCAAATCACGTGCACAACATTTTGCGACACCTTCGAATCAAGTTCATGATTGCAAAATCAATTGAGTGGCACATGCATTTAGCCCAGCACATAAAGATGACAGGAAAAAAGAGAACTCTCCAAACTGCCTCTCTAACCTACCCTGTTCATCCAAATTCAAGAAAAGTCAATGTAGGTGACAGGGGCAAATGAAAGGAATGCAGGAAAATCTGTCTTTAGTGTTTTGAAACCTGCTTTAAGATAGAAATGTTTCCTGAGATGCAGAAGTGAATGTGATGAATGCTAAGTGGATATTTTTTTCACCTTAACTGACTGATCAGAAGACTATTTATAGCCCCCCTGACTGATGTCTCAAGCTGGTAAATCAACAGCAAGGGAGACTATTTCAAGCACATTTATCATTTAAGACAAACAGCTGAGACTGCGTGTGATTATTTTTTATTCATCATCTTTGCTCACCTCTGTGCTCGCTCCTTCTCACTGTTAATAATATCTGTATAAGGCTCCTCAATATTTAATGGTACAGCCTCCCCACTGAATGCTGATGAGTGTAAGGTCACATGTTTGATCTCTAGAAGGCCGGTTATCTTGGCAAAAGATAAAAAAGGGGGGGGGAATCTGCATTTCCTAGGGAAGCCTGATTCTATCAGTTTTGTTAGAAACACTATTGTTGGTCTCTATGCCATGAAATAAGAAATCACAGAATAAAAGCTTTTAATAGGAACGGAGCTCAGGACATTTCAGTAGACTGGCCCAACTACACAGAAACTCATGAATGGCAGCACAATGCCCGGTATCACAGAACAGCTTGGTTTAGGCTCAGTTTACCCTCATCTGTGCCTCATGCACAAGACAGCAACACAGAAGAAAACCTTACCTGTTCACTCTCTTCGTCATCACTACTTAGCTTAAGGTCATCTTCTAGCATTCTGAAAGAAGGAACAGAGAGATGCAGACACTTAGATTCAAAATCCTTCAATACTGATTTCTATCCCCCCCTTGTATTGCAAGTCCTCTGATGTACTTAGGAAAGAACAGAGAGTCACAGCACGAAAATTAACCCTCACGGCAATCACAGGATGAGATGGGGCTCCCTCAGAGTTGCTTGTTGTAGAGAAACAGAACCAAACAGGGACTGTTCCCTGGGAAGTTTAAATTTCACAGTTGTTTCTTCAGTGTTTTCCAGGCTTAAGAGCTAGGCTGTGTCCTGAGGCCTGTCTGGGGATGCTCATGGTAAAGGAAGAGGGAGAGCAGGCAGAATTCTGCTGAGGGCCATGCAGCCATAGTCTTGAGTCACGAGTGACATTTATTCAGGCCCCTCACAGCCTAAGTGCTGGAGAGAATGCCTACTCTAAGATCTGCTGAGTAGAAGGCAATGAACAGCAGGGCACTTCTGAAGAGTCCATGAGGCCCTTTCCACAGGTCACCATTCACCATGCGCCCTGACCTGCAGCAGGTCCATGAGGACCAACAGCAGACAGAGAAGTGCAACTGCGTACCCTACTGTTCTAAGTGACGAAACACAGCTCCCATCAGTGTTGTTGAAATTAGCTCTTTAGAGTACAGCTGTGTTCAGATTCATCCCTTGCCAAGGGGATCTTGCTCAGAGATGCACTCCCTAAAATATGCACTGTGCACTCAGAGCTGTTTGCCTAAGAGCAGGGAGAGTCCACTGGCACGAGCCCAGGGCTACAGACACTGGTCTGAAAGCTGTTGAGAGCTTGTATTTAAAGACCTCAATGTCTTCCTTTAAGTCAGCTTCTGAAGAATGCTACCAAATGTGCCTATCATAGGCAGGTAGTTCTATTTTAATGCTATTTCAGTGATTTTGGGGGTAAAGTGGGGACCAGGGGCTGTCTGGGCACTGACCCAGTTATGAAATTTCTAAGTTTTGGGAATAGGTGACATGTGGCACCATTGTTCACCCTGTGGAAGGTGAAGGCTATACCTGATGATTCTGCTTTAGATTCCATGAGTCTAAGAAAACGTTTTCTCCCATCACACAATGTGGGGAAAAAAAACATCCTTTCTATTTGATCAGAATCATCTAGAAAAATCAACTGCAATTGAACATGTGCATTTTTTGGCCATTATCTCCTATCCACAGGGCAGAACACAACATTTATGTTGTATTAGTTGTTCTAAGTCTGAAGGAAAGATTTAAAGCTATGGGGACATGTGAGTTCGTTACATGCAAATCCAATGCCACTCTATAAAAGGGAGTAGAGTGTTCGTAGATTTTGATATCAGAGGAAGGTATTGGAACCTAACAATCCCCCATGGACAGCAAGAGACAACTGTATTTGCTTCTGACAATGTGACAACAGGGTCTCTGAACATTTAAGAAACTCAGAGGTAAAGAGGCTGAGAAATAAAGATGCTATAACAAAGACTACAAACTAGGCCATGTGCTCTCCTTGAAGGTCTTTGTTAATGTTACCTAGTGACTACAGTAGGGGTATATATTTTAGCTTCCAAAAGTTGATTGAGGTCTACAGAGGTTAGTAAACAAGCCTGCTAGCCCAGTATCTAGTGAGGCCTGTCCTTGGTTGGTCACACAGGCGGAAGTCACTAAGGTAGACTTTAATGCTGTTTAACAACAGCAAAGATGTTGATAAAAAACACATAATAAAATTAAATTTTGAAAAATAGATGCCAGAGACCAGAAGCCTAACCAGAGATACTGAGAAGCGGGATTTTACAATCTTGATACCTGCAGAGCTACAGACTGCTAGATACAGCCACATGGTGGCTTCACAGTAGATTCAGAGACAAGTGACTGAGATTCTTGACACCTCCAGGATGCAGGCAGGACATTTTAACATGCAATGAAGTGACTGAGACTTAATACATTTTTTTTTTTACTTAAAATCTGCTAAGACAACAGTTTCTCTTTTAAAAAATACTGCATGTATGTGTGTGCAAGTATGTGTGTGTGTTTGAATGTGCAAGTGTGCCTTGGTGTGTATACTGCAGAGGGCAACTTGCAGGAGATGATTTTCTCTTTCTACCATGTGGGTTCTAGGGTTCAAATTCAGATTGTCAGGCTTGGTGGCAGACCAAGACAGGTGCCCACTGCTCCATTGCTCAGCCTCACCCTACTCAGGTACTGCTGAACTGTGCAGAACACCTCCACCTCAGGGTGGACTGAAGCTACTCCATGGAGCACGGTTGATGGGATTTCCTTGAGTTATTTGTCATTTGAGGCTCTCTGAAGACCTTCAATCCTTTATTTAAAGGTCATTTCATTTTGCTCCACCTTAATGGTTTTAAAACCAATCTGAGTTTTAATTGAGCTGTTTGATTTTCAGTATTATTTCTATAGCAGGTGCTGCCACTGTCTATACTTATCTCATATTTAAAGCTGGAGACATGTCTATTAAACATAAATACTGTCTTCATTAAACATATCACATATGCAAATATACATTCTAGCAATTAGTGTTTCACAGTGGCCTGTCTCTTAGGGTTTCTATGGTGGTTATAAAACACATGACCAGAACCAACCTGTGGAGGAAAGGATTTACTTTATCTTAAAGCTTGTAGTCCATCATCCAGGGAAGTCAAGGCAGGCACTGAAGGTAGGAACCCAGGGCAGAAGTTGATGCAGAGGCCATAGGGGGAGTGTTCCTTACTGGCTTGCTTCCCAAGGCTTACTCAGTGTACTTTCAAATACCATCCAGGATTACCAGTCCAGGGGTGGTAGCTTCTACAGTGAGCCACACCCTTCCACATCAATCCATAAATTAAGAAAATGCCCAATAGTCTTGTCCACAGACCAATCTGTTTGGGGTATTTTCTCCATGGAGATTCCTTCTTCCCAAATCACTCTGTGTCACTGATAGCTCTCTGAGAGCTAGGAAGTCATTTATTCTCTTGGGACACAGATGCCTCATCACTAAATGTAAGATGGAGACACTCTGTGTCAAGTTGACATAAAACTAGCTAGCACAGTTTGCAACTGATACCCGCTGGGAAAGGGAAAATTAGTTTTTTTTTCTTTATGGAGTGTCAACTGGTATATCAACACAGTCCAGAGAAGGCCCAAGAGTAGTCGACCAATACAAAAAGAACTCCATTTGGGCATGCTCTTTGTTTTGGCATGGTTTTATCTTATAGGTTTTGGTTTCTCCTTTTTGTTTGGGGGTGGGTGGGATGGGAAGGGGAGAGGAAGAGAGAGAGGGGGGATAGTTGAATGTAGGGAAGTAGGGGAGGGAAATGATCAAAATATAAAAATATACGAAACTTTTAAAAACCACCTAGCCAGCACAGCCTATTAGACAGCTGTAGACAGGCCTCCTTCTTACAGGCATCCCTAAGCAGTACACTCCATGCCTTAGAACATTGGAGGGAATACTAGGCATCTCATTTCATTCTTTCTTAAGTCCTGTGCACTGTTGGTTGTTTGTTACCAACGGACTGGGTAATTTTCATTAACAAATGATTACTTTCCCATCTGTAGTTATTTGGAACAGTTTTGCCTATAGCATTCTGGGAACTAGGAACTGAGAAGGCTAGGGAAGCTCTTGTGGGGAGTTGATGACTAAGCACATCCTAGATGAAGATGAATGAGGTGACTTAGCCTGGAGGCAGTGGAGAACCCAGGATCAAGATAAGGTGGTCCAGATAACCTAGCAATGTCCCACTGGTATGTATTCTGTTTCCTGGATCTCTACATATTCTGAAGCAATTTGGTTTAAAGTGAGATGGTGTTTGCTCATATGCATCTATTCCCAGGACCTGTTCTGGTTGCTATAGTTGAATTTCCATGATTTGCTCCTGCCATGTCCATTCCTGAGTGAGAAAAGTAACTGTTTCTTCTATTCACCTGTTTGTTTTTAACTAGAGACAATGGTATCAGTCTCTTTTCTTACTTATCAAGTGAACTTGCTACAAAGGCCCATCCTCTTTTCAGAACTGCACCTCATTTTCAACCATATATGATCCTCAAAACAGTCAATCTTACTTAGAAAATCTGCCAGTCCCAGGTAAGATATGGGATGATGGTATGTATCCATAATTCAATTGACTGCTTTTTCTGATAGCATCTTTATCTACATGTCATTAATGAAGAGAAATCAAAGGCTCAACAGTAGAGGAAGCAGTCAGAGGCACAGTGTGAGAGTTAAGGGTGAAGGACTGGGTCTTATGGCAGATGTCAGGCTGGCCTGCATTTCAGTTTGACATCTGTCACTGATAGCTCTCTGAGAGCTAGGAAGTCATTTATTCTCTTGGGACACAGATGCCTCATCACTAAATGTAAGATGGAGACACTCTGAATCTGCTGGCTCCTTCCCTTTATCCAAGTCCAGGCAGACTGCTGGAGAAAGAGAGCATCTAGTCAACAGGATGCCAACAGGCAACCAAGGTATTCAACGCAACAGTCTATAAGGAACTGCATCCTGCTGGTATCCACAGCAGTGAGTCTGGGGGTAGATCTTCCTCCAGGTAAGCCTTGGGATGACCTCAGTCCTGGATAGCATTATGTTTGCAGTCCCTGACAGGTCCTGAGCCAGAGCACCCAGCTAAGCCAGACCCATGAAACAATAATATAATGGATATTGTCTTGAGGTACTAAGTTGAGGGGTAAATTGTTAGGCATAAGTAACTGGTATGTTAGCAGATAGTAGGTATTTAGTGTGTCTCTTCTTGAAGATTGTCCCCCAGTGACTTGAGGTGAACCTTTGTAGCTCCCATTCAAGACATCCAACATTAGAAATAATGTGAGACATTTCCTAATAGTGATATTAAAAAAAATAGGTGAGACTAATATATTTGGTTATTGTCAATATAGTACTTCTGTATCATAACATGCATATTTTTTAAGTGCCCAACAGGTATATGTGGCTATTGGGCAACACAGGTTCATTTATTTATTTATTTTTGGTCGGAAGGTGAGGTTCAAATTCCCAGAATGTTCTCAGTTCTTTTTGTCTCAGCCTGATAGGGTGTTTGGGACAAGCCTGTGGAAGTGATGACTCTCCAGAAAGTGTGTAGTAGCTAAGAGGAGCAGAAGGCACACTTCCAATGGCTGCTCCCTTTGCCCATCAGCATCCTTGTGGCTCACGGTGTCTGAGCCAGATGTGTCACTGACTCATCTCGCTGTTAATTAAAATGAATGTATGTGTGACATACCACAATGCACCTGCAAACTCTGACCTCACTGAAGAGCCTGGACACGGAAACTATGACAACTACAAGTGGACCATGGGGGGAGGGGGCTTTGGGCAATGGATTTAGGAGTTCTGTCCTGGGAGAACAGAACTGTAGGAGAGCTTGCAAACACATCCTGTAAAATACTGACCACCTGGCAAAGGGAGTCTATAAACTTGCTACCCACGCTTCATGGACTTCCTGTTTCTCTTGGATGTAATAAAGGCACACTGAGACTATTTGAAATTCTTAATTTTTTTTAAAACTGTGTTTTCAAGTGCATAACTTGTTCTTTTCACTTGGAAATAGAATTCTAGCCACAGGAGCTGGCAGCCTGAAAGAATCAGTTTGAAAAGAGGATAGGAACATGGCCCCCCTTTCCTTGTGCACCCCATAGTCCTTCCTCCTAACCCCACCCCCTGAAAAAACACCTCACCAAGTGCTACATGCTGCTTGTGTGCTTCTGAAAATGTGAAGACATTCTGTCTTTTCCATTTAGGGCAGCGCAGACCACGGTGATGAGGTCGCATCTCCCGAACACATTAGACTTTAAAATTGCTTCTTCCTGAAGGAATTACAGGAAAAGAGGGCTGTACGCACGCTATCATTTCCATCAAAAGTCAGCAGAGGCTTAGAAACCCCACTTTCACAGGAAATGCTTTCTCTGTGCGATGATTTTAAAATTCCTTCCTTTGTTACTCCGACTTCTAGAAAATGAGCTTCCGAACTTGGTATTCCTGTATTAAAGGACTGAGTTTCTAAGGACAAGTGAATGTAAACACCGTATGTATAAGATTATGATCCTTTCCTGGAGAGAGAATAGTGGAGAATTCAGAGGGTCCAGGCTAGGGGCATAAAATGCATTTGGCTGTACAGATACAATGACGGACATTTCTCTACTGAATCCTCACTGATGAGGAACCTGTACTTAAATCAGAGGGGTATTCATGCATATCCATCTAGCTCAAGTCTGTGACACTGAATATTAACTCCTATCAGTTAACTAATAAGCTTGGTACCTGTTCTGCTTGTTAACTAATGATCTGTTTAACTGGTAACTCTTGATGGTAAATGTGCATTGGCGTTAGGAGGGTCACAAACACTTAGGTTAAGATTTGTTCTTTGGTTTTGAAATTACCAGCTTCTGTATTTTTTTTGTGTGTGTGGCTGTTGTTATTGACATGTTAATTGCAAAGAGAGTCCCTAATTAAGGGATTTGTTTGAACAGGTAGGCTGTTAGAATTAGGAAAGAGGACAAAACATAATCTCTCAATTAACAGATTCATGCACATCACATGAATCTCCATCATAGCGCCTGAGAATGCCATCACACAGTCATTGCTGAGTTTTACTGCACACTGGAATCCCTTGGGAATCTTTAAAGCATAGTGCTACTGGCTTCCCCTCTTCCTGCATATTCTGACTTAATACGTCTGGAGTGCAATCTGAGTGTCCAGACTTTTTAAAGTTCCCTGGGTGACTCTAAACTGTAAAGAGGGTTAAGAACACTATCGACAGGATGAGCTGGACTGCACCAGAGGAGCTAAAGGATAGCCCCTGACCTTGGATAAAGACGACCTCAAAGATTTAGTTGGTCCATTAATAAATTGGGATGGATGATACTCAAGGTTCAAAAGAGACAACTTAGGTAAAAATGTATGTCAACTCCATAGGCTTGCAGAGGTGCTCCATGAAGGTGTAGGACAGCCTATGGTGCTTCTAAACATACTGACTTGAGGGCCACATCCCTAGAGGCTCTGGTTTCACAGGACTGGCCAAAGACATCAATATTTTTGATAAACTCCCTTGGTCAACCCATTTACTGAAACCTAATCACCAGCATTGTGGTTGACAATATGAGAGGTGATTAGGTTATGAGAACAGGGCTATCATGAATGAGATTATTGCCCTTATGAAGGATCCCAGCGATGGGCATGCAATACAGCGGCAGATGGCTTGTGTTCTCATGTACAAGATCCTAGGTTCAATCTCCAGTTCTCAGCAACACAAGATCAACAAGCAAAGTGCCCAAAGAGCTCTATCATATGAGGACTCAACAAATAGTTGCTACCTATGAACTAGAAAGCAGGCCCTCACCAGATGTTCAGTCTAGTTCCTTGACTTTTGGCTTCCTAGCCTCTGTTGTTTATAACCTATATTGTCTAAGGTACTTTCTAGGATATTTTGTTATAAAAGTCTAAATGGATTGAGGCACATGCACCCCAAATACCTTAGCTGTAACTGAGCCTCACTGCTGTAATTCCCACTGGATGACTTCTCACTTCTGCGCTGAGGCCATCACTAAGCCACAGTAGGACCAAGTGACTCACTCTGCACCTAGTTTTGTGTCTAACTAGAATTGTATACTGACTTACTTGATTTGCCTTTCCCTCACCTTCTATGTAAGAGTGTATTAGGGCTAGGGATGTAGTCTTAGTGGCAGGGAACTTGCTTGGCCTACAAAGCCCTTCAGTTCTATCCCTCCTGCACTTTAAATTGAAGAAAAAAAAGCCAAAGCTCTAAGTGAAGTGGTGTGCTTTCTCAGGGGCTAATAAATGGCACAACCCCATTATTACCCAGGAACTAACTTAGGAATTGTGATGCAATTTAGAGTTCTTCAGAGACCATTGGCAGCACAGGAGAATCTGACGTCATTTCCTGGCCTGTTGTTTAGCTTATAGGAGGACAGAGATTATTTGGGTTATCACGCCTTCTCCCAACTGGAGAAGTCCTCAAAGTTTCTTCAAGACCAAACAACGCAACATATGACATTTCAGGCATGTGGAGACTCAACACCATTCCCAGAGGCCTTGGAACTACATTTCCCCAAAGCCCCATAAACACCATTTTAATTTAGGTGTCACCATTGAGAGGCACTTGATGGGTGCTTGGAAAGTCAGAGAGTAACAATCACTGTTGCTCCCAGGGCAGACAGGCAGCTGTACCAGTTTCAGCATATGGCTGCCATGACTCCCGTAGAGGATCCCAGCATCACTCTGTATAAAATACTTGTAGGCATGGTAGGTATCTGAGATTACTGTTAGCAGTTTTCTGCAATTCTTGCATTTATTGCTTCTCTGCAATGACTTTCTGATTACCAATCTCTCCCCATTGGCTCCCTGACCTAAGATTCCCTTGCCTGCCTGGTGAGCTTGGAAGCCATCAATTCTTTATGTTAGTGCCTTCCTACTTGAAATACCTCTAGTGGTGGCGTCTCTTGTCCAGATCAACTCTGACCCACATGTATAATAAACAGCAAGAGGTTTGGAACCAGAAAGCCTGATGCACTACTTCATATCCCCATTCTCTCATATACTAGCTATGTATCCTTGTCCAAAGAACTTAAAATCACTCTGCCTTGGTTTGCTGTTTGCCTTCTAGGAATGCTGTGAGAATTACACTGGAAAACAAAGCACATTATACAGTGCTTAGCACACAATAACCACTCATAACAGCTCGGTATTATGACTGGCATTTTATTACCCATTCCATATTATTACTAACTGTGCTACAGTTTAGGTCCATTTTATTGTTTCCAGCACAGATTATAGATTGCTAATTTATTCACTATTTCCAAAGAACACATTTTTTTTTTAGGAGCCAAAAATATGAAGTGGCAAAAGTCTCTGGCTCACTGTTGATTGGGGATAGGCAGAAAAGAAACCTTGTGAGGTGATAAAAGACAGCACAGGGCCATATCTTTTTTCCTTGTCAGGCAATCGTGGCCCCATTTTCTTTCCTTGTAGGCATATTCTCTGGTTTGTAAGTCTTCAGTATTCTATAATTCTCTTCTGTATCTGCTATAAACTCTTTGGTATCCTTCCCAAGCTGCCCTTAAACTAGCTACACAACAAAGGATATCCTTGAATTCCTGATCCTCCTGCCTCTGCAGAGTCACAGAAGGACACAGCCCACTCACTATACAGACTATACCAATATTAGCTCCAGCAAGAGTTGCCAGTTATAATGGCTTGGGTCAGAACTGTTCCCTACAGGTGGTATATCGAAATACTTGGTCCCTAGGTGGTATGCTATGGAAGGCTGTGGAACTCTTGGGACAAGGCCAGAAGAAGAAGGTTTTTAGAGCAGGCCTTGGGGATTGTTAGCATAGTTCCCTTTCTGCTTCTTGATCTTTAAAATGTGAAGGAGCAGCAGAATCAAGCTCCCACAGCCCTAGACCAAGCCATTTATCATACTGTCCCTACTATGATATATAACATTCTTTGAAGCCTTGAGAAAAAAATACATTAAGTTGCTTCTGTCAGTCATTTTTGTCACAGCAACAAGGAGGTAACTAATACACCTGTTTTATGAGGAAAGTTCTGATATCCAAGGCCTAAGATTACTGAATACCTTTCTAATACCTGAACTCACTAAATTTGTATCTTTCCCAACTATATCTTGAGGACAAAATATCATCTACCTCCTTGCTTTAGATATTCATGATGCCATTTAACATTTATCAAAGAACCCAATGTGGTGACACAGGCTTATAATTCTAGCCCTTGGCAGAGGCAGAGAGTAGAGGGAAGAGGGCAGAGGCAGACAAGGGGGATCAGAGCTCATTTGAAGCTGTGATAACTACATAGCTAGTTTTAGGCTATCTTGGGTTACAAGAGATAACTGTGTCAAAAAACAAAACAAAACAAAACAACCAACTAACCAACCATAACCAACCAACCACCATAACTAACCAACCAACCACAACCAACTAACCAACCATAACAACTAACCAACTAATCAACCAACCAATCAAGCAAATATCCATGGGAGCTGTCTAACCACTTTGTCCTAAGTTGTGAGGAGTCTGTGATGGTGACATTTCTGGAATTGGATTCTCCTAAGACACAGTCACCAAGTGGTCTAGGTTCTGGAATCCACACCCTCAACACGTTCTGCTTCTTGTAACTTGAAAGCTTTTGCTCTGATCCACTAACTCTCTCTGCTGCAAAAGTAATAAACTTGTCATTTAAATGTAAAGAGGAGAAAAAGACTTTTATGATCCATACTAAAGAAAATGCATCCTATTAGCCATTCATTGGACTTTGAGATTGGTATATGATCCTCTAACTAAGACATTCTCATGAATTTGGCTTTAATGCTAACACTTTTGTAATATGTAGCATATTATGTCTGCTACTTCCAGAATTTTTCATTATAAAAGTAATCCAGGTGGCTCGAATATATAAAACTACAATTTGAAAAACCTCATCTTTGGAGGGACTAATTCAGCACTTAAAAAAAAAGTGAATAGACTTGAAAATTAGGTCAGGTATATTAAATATCCTAATTCCATTATCAGATACATACAACTCGTTTTTGCCAAGGGAAGCCATAATTGCTCAGTCAACATGAATCACTTTCCATAATTTTTGGGGGGGAGGTTAGCTTAAGGTAAAAGAGAGCACATCAAACAACCTATATAAATTAAGCCCTGTCACACTGATTACAGACAAGGTTCTTATTACAGGGTTGGAAGCAGGGTTCTTTGGATCGGTCATATCTGAGGGTTAAGCAGAGCACAGTTGCAGCACCAGACATCTGTTACCCACCCCACATTTTCATATATTCATCGCTGGACGTTCAGAGTGCAGAAGAGAATCTCAAGTGCCAAGGAAATAAAATATGTAGAAAATTTTAAGTGGGAATAAGGATCTTTGGGACAAATACGGACTGTGAGATAGCAGTGCTTCTGTCTGCTGCTTAGGAAAACAAGCAGTTTTGAACACAGATTATCCTGGAAAGTATGGCATGAATCCTGCCTAAATGGGTCGGTCTGTTCACTGATGGAAGACAGGAGGCAAGGAGTGAAAACAGACAGGATTGCAGTTCAAAGTGGCTATTTTCCTGTTTTTGGCGAGTCAAGAATCTTGGGGAATATGCTTTGATTAAAACAGCAGAAAATCAATTGCTTTAAGGTCAACACTAAGTAATATCTATTTGTAAAGCTTATCTTTGAAAACCCCTTTCCATTTTAGGCACACTTCTCACCCCTGGCACTCAGGGCTCCAGCTAGCTTATTCCTTTCTGAGTGAGCATGCGGAGTCCCTCCTGTGTTGTGCCATGGGTTTCCTTCCTGCCTGCTGTGACGTGTTTCTCTATACCACATGCTGTGGGTACTGCCTGTGAGAATTCACACTATATCTTTAGAGGCTACTCAAATCCTACGCTGTTCTAATAGGTTTGTAAGCACTTATAACCTATAATTGTACCAAACTACCAATAAAGAAAACTCTAACAATAGCAACAATGATCTCGAAGGAATTATGCTCCTGGGAGTTTTCAGTTACAGTGTGAACTCAGGTGGACAACTGTATCTTCATCTTACATCACTGCGGCAGATGCTCTTAATCATGACCCCGAGGGCCTGCTGGAAATGCAGAGACGGGCATGTACAAATGACAAGAAACAGCACTGGCTCCCATGGGTTCTTAGCACAGTAGCTTGGCCTGCTGAGAGCAGAGCCTCAGCAGCTTCTACCTGACATGTGTCATCCTTGACTTTTCTCCATCTTTATATTTTGAAGCAGGGTCTCTCACTTAATCTCCGTGCCCACAGATTCAGCTACTCTAGCTATCTGCCTTGTTCTGGGGAATCCCCCTGGTCTCTGCCTCCTGAGTTCTGGGGCTGCAGGGGAAGCTGCCCTGGAAGATGGAAATTAAAATTCTTGTCTCTGAGTGTGTGTGGCTAGCACTTTCCCTCATGAGCCATGTGCCCAGCCCCCTCAAAAATGTTTACAAGAGTTCCTTGAGTGTTCCAAATATGGAATATTAAACCCAGAGTAAATAGAAGGCTCTAGAAGATTGTGAAATACAATAACTTGTACAGCAAAGACAAGTGTTCTTAACATAAATTTACTTCTTGCTGTTGTAGCAATTTCATCATTGTTACCCATTTTTACATTTTTTAAACACATAGCTAAATGTATAGGAATAGGCACTTTGTGAGACTGCTTTTCCCCCCTTTTCTTTGTGGTACTGCAGCTTGAACCCAGGGCCTGACCTTGCTAGGCAAACACTCCCCTGAGCTACATAAACCTCTGCTCATGGTCATTGATTCCACTTGACCAGTGACAGACCACACAAGTGCTACTTAAACCAAAGTATACTCTAGGACAGCAGGACCACTGGGTTTGTCTGATGACCTAGGGCAAAAGGAATGAGTGATACTTCAAGTCAGGGAGCCCAGAGGGAATGCTGTCTGGCCTCAGTGTGACACTGCAGGCCTTAAGGCTGAGCTCTCAACACTGTGCTGCATGGGAGAGGCTGTTGGGGTCTTCCAGAAAGATGGAGAGGTGTCAGGATCTCCTGAACTGAGGGTCTAGCACACGGCGTGGACACATGGGTGCTTGAAGAGAAGACAGAAATTAGTGGGTCAACTATTGTTATTTCAAAAGAAACTAAGTTTTAGATTTCTAGGGATGTTTTCTTAAACATATACTATCTTATCACCACAATGATATATATTAGGATGTTCTGGCTTTAGGACAGTTTGAGAGTTCATAAAAGCATTCATGGTTTTTCATTGTCAGCAGTGTTCAAAAAATGACATGCTAATCAACACTTTACTAATAAGTTTTGTGTTAAGTGATTTGACTAAATTGCAGGCTAGTGTGCTCTGAGCATGGCTAGAACTGATTAAGCTAAGTCATGATGATAGGTAACATAGGTATATTATTTACATTTCTCACAGGGTATTGACCTGTGATGGGTTTCCTGGGGATCAGCTCATTTTAAGTTAAGTACTGCTCATACTTAGTACCTTATTTCCATTACTGTCAAGATCTAACAGCTTTGATGATGCATTTAGTACAAATAAGCCAATAATGATACACCAATTTAAGTCCACACCTAATCCTAATTTATTGCTTCTTATCTAATAGTCCCTTTATGTTCTTTCTCCGCTTTGGGGGGGGTGGTGAATAGTATGTTTCTCTTTAACTAAGCTGTCCTCAAACTTTCCTGCCTCAGCCTCCTAAGAGCTGAGACCACATGCCACCGATGACTCTTGGCTCTAACGATCTCTTTCTGTCCCAGGCTCTCCCCAAGACAGAATGTTATACTTAGCCATCATGTCTGGGTAGAGTCCTCTTAATTGTGATAGCCTCTTAGACTTGTCTGGCTTTTAATATTTTTGACCATTGTGAGGAGAGATGGCCATGCATTTTATAGAATGCCCCATATTTGGCTTGTGTGCTGTTCTTTTCCTGGTTACATTTAGGTGATAGGGTAAGACAATGACCCCAGAGGTAAACCACCATTCTTCCAACATCCAATCAAGGCTGGATGTTGTCAGCATGACTTAGCACTGATGTTAAGCTTCACCACAGAGTGGAATTGGTATCTGCCAGGATTTTCCACCACCTTAAAACTATGCTTTTACTCCTTCCTTAGACCACACATGGAAGACCCTGAACAAGATTCACACAGAAGGAGAGAGTGATGAGTCATCTCCTCACAGGGCCCCACCCACATAAATTATTTGGAATTCTTTCATATAGGATGTTGGTTTATTTCTACGCCTCCCTTTCCCCATTCACTCCTACATCAATATGGCCTCTTATATGTTCCTTTAAGTTTGTTTTTCCAGTAGTGAAGATGGAACCCAGGGCATCACGCATGCTCAACAAGTGCTCTAGCATTAACCCCATTTCCCAGCCACTTACATATTAAATTTCTACAACAGGTCTTAAACCAACCCTAGTCAATTGTTTCCAAATATCCCATTAAGAAGTTCCAGATCCCAGAAGAAGTCAATGGGCAGAGAATAAAAGGCTATGGAGTCTCAGCCTAAACTGCATACATCACATCTCCCTGGAGGCCCAAGGCTCAGGGACCTTCATAGACGATGGACTGGAAGAGTCAGAGGCAGTAGATAATGTCAAGGAAAACAATGCTTTCCTCACACAACCAGTCAGTTGCACATCTGAACTCACAGAGATTGTGGAAGCACGCACAAGGCCTATGCAAGCTGAAGTCAGACAAAATTCTAGTGATGGGGAATGAAAGGAGCTTCATGTAAAAGCCCACCAGTATCTCAGGAGCATCTGATAGCTGCTGGAAGAGGAGTCAGTTTTATTTAATGATGTGGCCCCTGGTAGGTGGCTAACAAGCCAGAGCAGGCCCCGCTTGTGGTGGCAACACAAACTGGACTCAATGGGAAAAGAAGAGAAAAGCTGGGTGGATACAGAGGCCACAGCAGAGATGAGAGGAGTCATACAATAAAGAGTTGTTGTGTGATATTTTAAAAGGATTGACAAAAACGTTATTTTCCATCAGTCTTTGCTGCCTCTGGTAGAAGCAGGGAGAGGCCAAGAAGAACAGAGCTGGTGTGTGTTACACACAGCTGCCAGGTACAGATCAAAGGACTGTCATTATCTGGACAAAAGTGCTGAAAATTAGGCCCAAATGGAGCTAGCAAATCCTTCAGATTGTTGACCACAAAAATAGATTCCTTTTCAAATTATAGTCATCCACATATCCTCATGGACACACTTAGGCTGTTGAGGACATCCAGTTTCCACATCAAATAGACATGTGTGCTTGTCCTGCTTGGTCACTTGGGCATTCTTTACTTGTCATGCTCCTTGTAGTTTCTGGGACTCCCCTGGTTTTCTCTCTTTATCCACAACTTCCCATTTTCCTCAGTGTATCTACTCCTTTGGGCTGCTTCCTGGGAGGTTCTATCACCTGAGGATATTGTTGCCGGTTCTCATCTCTTTGTATGTCATTTGTGACCACTTCCACCAAGTGCCAGCTCTGCCGAGCCAGCTACATGGGCATCTCTAGATTTCGGTTTCTGGAGGCTACAGCCCCCCCTATTCTATCTTATGAGGTAGTCTCAGAAAAATGCTTGGCATAGAATAACCACATAATCGACGTTTGTTGGCCAAACAATTAACCTGTATTTGGGTGTGTCTCTTCATTTTCCTGAAACTGAAATTCATTGCCTGCTTACTTAAAATTCAACTGTCACTCCTGAGTGTTGCATTCAGTGGTACTGCCACCCACCTGGCTGTCTACATCTAGGTTTGGACGTGTCCTCTCTCCTTCTTACAGACAACTCAACTCCTAGTGGTGTCTGTTCCATTTCTCTGCCCCTCTCTGGAAACCCCCTTCTTTTCCTTGGGATATAGCAGTAGCTCACAAGTCACTTGTCATGGTGATAGCCTCCTTTCTTCTTGCTTCCAGTCCTCCCCTTGGGGTCTAGTTCTCATCTTCCCATATTCCTTGTGAAACTTAAGTTCCCACTGCCTGGCTCCTGAAGGACCACAGCTCTTTCAGCCCTGCCCCTACCTGACCCACACTGGAACCACAGCAAGCTTTTCACAGCTCTCTCCTCTGGATCTTATCAGTGTTCCTCCTGTCTGACGTTTTCCGTCCTCCCTTTCCTTATGTATTATTCAGAGGATGCCCAAAGGGCACACCTCCCTGCTCAGCGACATGTCTGTTAGTGCACTTTCCACCCTATGTTCTAATTATTTGCCTTCCTGTCTCCTGAGCCACAGCTGCCTGCATCTTCCTCCTTTCTGTGTTTCTGGTGTTTGGGAGCTCTGGAGAGTTATCTTGTCACACTCTGAGAAAATGGAGCTGAGGAGCTATGTGAAAAGAAGGAAAATGCTCAGGCCACAGACAGCAACTTCAGGAACCAATGCCCAGAACTAACCCCACAGAACAGCCTGCTCTGCTTTGAGGCTATTCCCACTTAGAAACTATCAATAAAATTGCCAACTAGGACCTGAAGATTAGATTTATGTAGTAACTGCCATCACTCACCAATCAGAGAGGACTACCTCCCGAAGCACCCAAAGGGCCAATGAATTTCCAACGTAATTTGTGTGGATTTCTCTGTACTACTAAAATTCCCTAGACATATCTTGGCCTTTGCTTGTATATTCCAGATTGCAATCCCAGTCTTTTTTTCTGAATACAAATACTTTCATTATAAATTTGATTCTTATTGGTGTTTGATTATGACAGGGTATTAGCATTAAAAAATAAAATATTTATTCTTTTAAGATTCATATATCTATGCTATGTATTTTTGTACCCCTCTCCATTGCCTTACGTATATTAAAAAATACAATAGTAGTCTAGATCTCTAATAGGTCCTGATCCAGGATTCCAAATGGAATAGAATGCAATTAAAATCTTAGTAAAAGCTAAAAATAGCGATGGTAAAGTATGGAAGTCAATCTAAAAGGCTGTTGAACTGTTTCACAAGGATAATCTTACTGATTGTTACTAAGTAGAAACTTATCAACTGGATCAACTTAAAAAACAACCAGTTGATGGACCAATTTGTCAATGGTGGAGCCATGCCAATAACAGTAAGGGCTTTTTCAGAAACTACTGAGAACCCCAGGCCTCTGTGGGCTGTGTGCTAAAGACCGAATGGCTATGCACTGCTGCTAGGATGTATTGCAGAAACAAGTGGGAATGCAGAGAAATGCGATTTTAACAGTGTATTTTAGTTAAAATTCTCTTAGTACAACCTAAGATTTTATAGAAAGAAGTGTGTTTTTTGAAGACTTTATATGGTGGGGTTTCCTTCTTCCCACTTTCTCAAGAGTGTTGGGAGAGACAGGAGAGTCACTTCAGGGGAACGGCTGTTCAGAAGGTATGTAACTCATGTCTATTGCTCAGGAAAGACTCTGGTCCTGCCATAGACTAATAGGATATGCAGCATGGAAAGCTTTAAGGACATTTCTCAACGGCTTTCTCGGGGTTCCTAAAAGAAAGCTCTGGAAGCAGTGGCTGGTACTCAGCCTCAAGAGCTGGCAGTGGAGCCTACAGGTGGGGTGAAGTTAGAACAGCTTGGCTCTAGCACAGCTATGTGTGACTACCTGGGCTGCCCTGGCCTGCATCCTCCCTATTCCTGGAGCAAGGCTTCCTCCTGTTCACATTCAAAGAGGACTACCAACTACTTCCATTCCCAGGGCCCAGCTCTAATGGCTAAGCTTGGCTCTGATCCTTACTGAGCTCTACCATGAGCCTGATGCAACAGTGCATTCTGCTCGCCTCTTGGCCTTGTCCCTTTACCCAGCTACATGTTCTTCATTCTTACATTTGGACACCCTTAATGGCAGAGTGAGAAAGGGTTACTGGGGGTAGAAGATGGGGGCTGTGTCTGGGATCAATGAGTGACGTACACAGGACAAGCTCAAGAAGGTTCGGGGAGTTCTCTAGGCAAGGAGAGAAGGGAAGCCTGATCCCATAGTCCTGTGTGCAGTGTCTTCTCTGCAGACTCCAATCTTAAAATACACTCCAAGGGCCCACCCCACACAGAGGGCTGTACATGCACCAGGCATCTTCATCTTCAGTTAGGAGAGGATCTGCTCCAAATCCTATTAGGCTAGTCCCTAATGTTTCCCTTTTTCTCCAAACTTCTTCAGGATTGAGATCATATATTAAATGCCCAAATTCCTTAGAGAGGCAGGGTATCAGGTCAATGAGGAACAGACTCATGTAAAAGCTTTGAGCCACACTAGGCTCTGGAAGGTGGCTCTGGTATGCTCTATCATAGCTCTTGTCACCTTACACTGAACCCATTCATGCCTCAGCCTCATCCTCGGCAGGACACTCTCTTTTAATTAGAGACTGTCAGCTTATTATTTGTTTTGTTTTTCCACGGTTTAGCATGGGCCCCAGACAGAGCAGGAACTCAATAGCTAGGCAAACTCCCAACCAAATCAATGGAAACTCACAGACCGCTGTGAATCCACACAGAAAGGAACTGGGTGAAATAAGAGACAGAAGAGATGAGGATTCTATAATTAACAGTGACAAAGCTAGCATTGAGAGTGACTCTAGTGTCATCACCCCAAGTGTGTAACCTTAAATGTGTTTGTTCAAGACAAGTCTTTTTCTCTGTATATGCTTCAGTTGGATACAACTTTCTATATCTGTGCACTGAAAAATGATGACAGTAAGGTGTTAAAAAAACCAGGATGTGGCCAAATCTAATTGTCATATGGAAACTGTTCACACATTAAATTTTAATCAATTTACTACTTATAGCAACTATATATATATTATATGTATATATACACATGTATATAGAGAGAGTTAAAAACATTAACATTTTACAAGTCAAGGGGATTTTAATTAAGGAAAATTGGACGGGTGATAGGTGAGAGAGAAATAGCATTACTGATTACACCACAGACTTCATCAGCCTTGGTGGCTATGCAGTAACAGGGAATGAAGGCCTGACACACGGCTCAGTAGAAACGCATGTGCAAAGCACAGTTCCATCATCTCGAGCCCCATCCCACCAATAACTGTGAAATCTAGTCAAGTGGTTAGCTCATGTTTCCAGTTTGGCCCTGTCCTGTGATTCAAGGTACTTCAGCTTTCTTTATTACCAAGAAAATAAAGTTATTAAAAACATTTTAAGGAATAGAAAGGACCAGAAAATTATTTGGCAAAGAAGAAAAGTACCTAGACAGTTCATTTTATTTCCCACACATTACAGTTTTGGCTAAATCATCGTATATAAAACTCCAGTCTTTTCCATGTTAAATTTACATTTTTATTCCTGAACAGTTTGTTATATTCTAGCCAAGAAATTATAGAGGGATATTTTGAACTTTCAAAGGGTTTTATGGACTCAAAATAAAATTCTGACTAAAAGCCATGCTTACTTCACTAATTGGACAGCAGATGCAGAGCAGGGGACACATTTGGTATGTCATGAGCAGTAAGCCACCGCAGTAGCCAGAGGAG
>LOEQ01009964.1:0-40247 GCA_001685075.1 Bramus lutescens | reverse complement strand
CCATTTAAAATTTTATTTTATTTCATATGTGTGTGTTAGTCTGTATGTATATCTGTGCATCATTTGCATGCTTGCTATCCTTGAAGGCCAGAGGAGGTGTCTGAGCTCCTGGAAGTGGAGTTATAGATAATTGTAGACAGTGAGCCGCCTTGTGGATGCTGGGAACCAGACCTCCTTCCTCTGGAAAAGCCATCAGTACTCTTTAACTGCTGAGACATCTTCATAGTCCCTTCTCTATTTACTTTTAGTTAACGAAAATTTCAGGTTCTGAATCTCAACTGATAAACTTGTGTGTGTGTGTGTGTGTGACCCTTATATTATAGATGATTTCATATCTTCATGACAATTCTGAGGTTTAGCATCATCAGCAACAATGTGCAAATGATGCATCAGAGCTCTGACAAGTTAAATAAATCATCCTGGATCATACAAAGAGTTGAATCAGCTTCCAATTTACTTGGCCTTTCTTTATCCACTGGGTTTTCCTGGCTCCCAGTCTTCTATTGTTATAAATTGTCAACGACTTTATTGATAGTGAAGAAAGTTAGAAAAATCCAAGGCTGGCTAGAACTCGACAGTGATCTCATTCCTTGTATTGCTACTTGACAAAGCTGGAGCCCTACCTATATGGGCCCAAGTTAAAGAATGTTATTTGATGAGCAGAACTGATATTACCCTAATGGTTTTATAAATTCATTGAAACAAGTCTGGGAACAGGGAAATAATGGAAAAACATTCCATCTTTTGGCTCCAACATTATTTTAACAAGGGAGGTATACATCACATTTGTAGCATTTTTCATATTAGATATTTTTATGTCTTTATTTTATACAATATGGTCTTTAAAACCATTATGAGAATTATCAGATGACAATTCATAATGCTTTAAGAAGATTTATAATTTTTCATCTAAATAAATGCCCTTGACTAAACTCTTTGGTGATATCCTCATGAAAAGCTCTGATGTGAGTTTTCTAATCATGAAAATACAATTAAAACACTGATATATATTTTATCACTGACTCTTAGAAATATAATGCCTGTTGGTGCTGGTGCTCTTTAAAGTAGTGATACTGCTATCATCTTTTTTTTTCTTTTGCCAATTCAATAGGCACAATGACATCTCTTTTAAATGGAATTTTTGTTCACGACAATGGCAGGCTGAACCACATTCTTCCTTCTGATTGTTCATGGTTTACTTCTCCAAACTTAAGAATAGATTGTGTTGTACCATTAATAGACGTCTTCAGATTTGGTTAATTAAGGAGTTTGAGATAGAGAGATTATCTTGATGGGCCAAGTACAAAAAGGAGGAAGGCAAGAAGGCCAGAGTTGTAAAGATCAGACAAGAATAAAAGCACACTTCAGAGAAAGGGGCGGTGGACCAAGGGATGGAGCATCCTCTTGAAACTGAAAAGAGCAAGCAATGGATTATCAAAGAGCTTCTATCAGGATTATTCTCTAATGGTCCAGTCTTTGACTTCGGACAATAAATTGATGTTATTTTAATTCAGTGTTCTTGTGGTAACTTGTTATAGTATGCGTTGTTCCTTATTCTTAAGTTCTTTTTCTTAGCTTAATATATGCTATGCATTGTTCCTCATTCTTGAGTTCTTTTCCTCCCATTTTGTTCCTTAGCTTAGGTTTCACAACACCAGGTTAATTTGATAGTGAGTTTTTAAAAGCTTCCTCCTGAATTAAGGATGTTAGCCACCCTTGAGCTGTGTGCTGCCAGTGTTGTCTGCAATTTTTTTGCTCTATAATTATGTTACAATGCTTTTCTTTTTCTTTTTGAATATGATAAAACATTGGAGATCATGGACCACCCTGTCAGAACGCCCTGGGACTTGAGTTTTAGTTAATTCCGAGTTTAGATGGTTTGTCTTACAGCTTCTCTTAACTTTGATTTTCTTAATAATGAAACTGGAAAACAAAAATATCGATCTTGCAAAAATAATTACCATGCTTTGGTGGAATAATTCTTGGAAAGGACTATCAGTTTGTCTTACGTGTAGTAAGTTACCTATGTAATGAGGTATTTGTTGCATTATTCTTCCTATGTGTTCATGTTTCTCCTTCCTTTGCTGATGGACTTTAAGGAGGTAAGTGATTTAATCCATGCAGTGTCTCAAAATTTTGTTTAGTAAGAAATTGTGTTTTCTTCTTGTCTTCATCAAATCATTCTCCCCATCACTAACGACCACTATTTTCTTGTTATTTATTTTTTAAACAATCTTTTCTCATTTTACTTCCTAATCTTTCCCCTCCTTCCATTCCCCTACCTTCCCCCACCCCACCCTGTAACTGCTCCTCAGAGAGGGTAGGCTTCCCATGGGAAATCAACAAAGTTTAGCACATTACTTTAAGGCAGGATGAAGGCCCTCTCACCTATACCTAGGCTCAGAAAGGCAACCCTCCAAATAGAATGGGCTCCAAAAAGCCAGTTCAAGCACTGGGATAAATCCTGGTCCCACTACCAGTGGCCCCTCAGACTGCCTCAACCATTCAACTGTCATCCACATTCAGATGGCCTAGTTTGGTCCTAGGCAGGTCCCCTCCACTGTCAGTCAGAGTCAGTCAGCTCCTAGATCAGCTACTTCTGTGGATATCCCATCATTGTCTTGACCCCTTTGCTCATATTATTGCTCCTCCCCCTCTTTGGTTGGACTCTGGGAGTTCAGCCTAGTGGTGGATCTCTGCATCTGCTTCAGAGAGGAAGAGCAAGGAAGGAGGTATCTTGATTGACGGAGCCATTATGGGGCTAGCAAGAAACCTGGCACTAGGGAATTTCCCAGGAACCTACAAGGATGACCCCAGCTAAGACCCTAAGCAATAGCAGGACAGGGTGCCTGAACTGGCCTTCTGTAATCAGATTGATGACCACCTTAATTGTCACCGTAGAACCTTCATCCAACAACCGACGGAAGCAGATACTACTATTTTCTTTTGTCTCAAAGACTAGGGGCCCAGCACAGGTGACCCTACTCTTTGCTTGGATCTGTGGGGAATTAAATGACTGCAGCTAAGAAGGAGGCCTGGTTGCTGAGGAATATCCCTTTACCCTTCATGCCATGGATGTGGAAGAACAAGGAGGGGGGCTTTCCACACTGTCCTTGAGTTCTCTCTGCAGGACATCACTTCCACTTCCATCTGAGTAACGGCAGGCGATGAAACCACCAATCAGTCGCAGGCTTATGTAACATCTGGCTTGAAAGGGATACGTATGTAAAACGGAACTTGGTTCCAAGCTTTTTGCAAAACAGAACTTTCTAGAAGTCCAGCATCTGTTAAAAGAACACAGAATTCTAGGAGATATGTATCCAGAAGCCGTTTGAATAACCTGCCAATGCCTTTTGCTCGCATGCTTTCCCCAAGTGCGTTTGCCTTTGGAAATGATGGGTGTGGGTAGAAACGTTTCTTCAAAATTTCCAAATACACTGGGTTTTTCTTTCTCTGATTTTGGGCACACATCAATTTGGCACCATTTGGAATATGAATATCAATCCAAATTGTTTTATTCCCTGTATCAGCAGATTTCTAAGGTCATCACCACAGGCAATGGCAATTGGTTCACAAGGTACCTGACCATTTGACCAAGTCATTTGCTATGATTTTGAAGATGCCCTTTTCTCCTGTGTCCCTCTCCTCTCCAATGACAAACAGCCAGGAAACCCACCAACCTGCATCATAATCAGACTCCTCCACGTCTTTAGTCCTGTTGATCTAAAACGATAGCAGTTACTGTATAAAGAATTCAACTTTGGGCTAAGGGGATAGATCATTCATTATAATGCTTGCTTTGTAAGCTGGAGGAAGAGTTTGTTCTTCAGAAACCAAGTGAAAAGAGCTGGGCATGTTGGTCCATGTTTAATCCCAGTACTTTTTATCTGCATATCTATTCCATTGCTTAGAATTTACCTGGTGTTTCATGCAGCTAGCATGTCGTTCCATTTCCATGGTTCCTATTAGCCTAGAAATCCAGTCTCCCATCCCATCCTTTCTTCTGGTTTCCTGATCAGACACCAAGCTTTCCCCTCCCAGACCCCCTCCCTCTCTCTTGGAAGTGCTACTTTCCCAATGAGGCAAACCCTGGTATTGGGTATATTTAAATCCCCTTCCTTGTAAAGCCCAGGCCCATAGCTGATTCCTCAGGGGTCAAAACTATTTCTTGAATTTTCTTTGAGGACCAGTCCTTGTCTTTCTGTGAGCGGCATTGTCTGGTTTCTCTCATCACTTGGATCTTATCACGCTTGTTTAATTAATTATGAAAACTGGCTTCAGTATTTTTTCTGTTTTCTAGGTATGCAGGATACAGGGATTGGTGTGATATGTTATCGTTCACTGCTTACTTATCTGTGTTTACTGGATGTGTGTGAAGTGGATGTAACCATATGGTATTGCCTTGGGAGGGGTCATTGTTTTACTGAGAAACATAAGGTAAGACAGACCCCTTGTTTCCTATATTGTTCAACACCTTGCCATGGTCTCGTTGCTCATCCTATAAGGATCATTATCTGAACTCTATTATTTAGTCCCGTAACCTAGGCGATAGATCTGAGATGCACTGCTTGTTTATTTATTACTGAAACAAGCCAGTCCTGAAGATGCTAGCATTCTCTTCTGTAGTCTTCCAAGCACTCTCAAAGGATTGGCTACAAGGATTCTTGCAAGGGTTTGGAGTCTAAGATGTGAAACTAATAATACTCTACTTAGAGTCTAAGAAAGTATTTATTCTGGGTTCTGAGCATTAGAAACCCTTGCAGTGATGTGTGTGTGTGTGTGTGTGCACGTGCACACACACATAAATAATACATGCAATACATGTACATATAATGAACATAAACACACACACAAAAGCCTATATACATATGCACACAATTTGTCAATGAACATATATGATTTATTATTATGTCATCTAACAATCAGTGCTGGAGTAATGTAACCAAAGGTCCTAACCACCCATTCTTGGAACCAACATTGTTTCAGCCCTCTGGGAAAGCTCCATGTTTCTTCTTGTGTCCTCACAGACAAAGAAATTATATACAGATGACATAAAGTTTGGTTGATTGCAGCTTTCCCACTGAGATGGATACTACTTCAGCACACAGGGAATAACAGGGCTATAAAAAGGTTTAATTTAGAGGAGGAACAAATTAGCTTGTCAGATAATATGATATATTACTGGGTAGCATGCATATTAAAGATTATTGCAGGTCTCCATATCATTTCCTTAAAACTCCAAACATGTATTTTCTTGTTTCTCTTTATGTTTTGGTGCATAATTACAAAGGAATTCATAAATCAGTGTAGTGTTTGCAAGCTGAAAAACATTTTATATTAAACAGTCCACTTTACTGGTAAGTTGCATATATGGAAATAAAATGCATGATATCTGACATTTGGGTTTTTCCCAAGAACTGGGTAGGTCCCAGCCACTGAAATTAAACATAAGTAGATATTAATATTTTCTTTTCTTTTTAATTATAGTGTCTTTCTCTGAACCTCAGGCTGTTCTCTGTTTAACTTGTAGTAATCCTCCTGTCTCAGTTTCCTGAAAACTAGAATTATACGTATTTGTCCTTAAGTTCTACTTAATTATAGTGTTTTAACTTGTACTTCTGAATCACAAGAATGAAACTACCTTTAAAAAATCAATTTATTTGTTTGTATCTTACATTTAATTTTCCTTTTAAGTTGAGAATATCCCTGTTTATATTGTTTAAGTTCAGTTCCATTGAATGCTTGAATTCTTCACCCCTTGCTTTTTTCGCCTATACATTTGAACTTTAAACAGCTTTGTCTTATGACAACCATAATACTACACAGTTCTTTGAAAGCTTTTATTCCTTGAGAATTTCTTTTTTTATTTTTTACTTCTTTTAAAAGAATTGAAAATATACTCTTCTCCCGTCAACACAGCCCTACCATAGTAGTTTCCCTCCCTCCACCCTTGCTAGCCCTCTCCACCCTCCCTGTCCCCCACATCCACTCCCCCTCTGTCTCCTTTTCAGAAAAAAGCAAGCCTCCAGGAGACAACTGCCAGACAGGACAAAGCAGGATACAATAGACAAGGCGAAAGCCTCCACACAGAGGCTGAACAAGGCACAGAATAGGAGGAAAAGTCTCAAGAACAGGCAAAAGAATCGGAGACATGGCCACACCCGCTGTTAGGAGCCCCACAAACCACCAAGCTAACTGCCATAGAATAGGCAGAGGATCCAGTGCAGACCCATGAAGGCTCTGTGCTTTGCCTTCCAGTCTCCACACTCCCATGTGAGTCCTGCTCAATTGATGTGGTAGGCTATGTTCTTCTGGTGTCCTGTCTCCTCTGACTCCTGCAGTCTTTCCTTCCCCCTTTCGATAATGCTCACCCTCTACCTTCCTCCTCCCAGATCCATCCCCACTCCCTACCCACCCACTCTCTCTCTTAGAAAGCTATCAGTTCCAACGCGTGCTGTTCACGTGTTCTTGGATGCGTGGCCTTCACTGGAATGTGGTCAACCTACCAGAGGTTACATTCTTACAGAGAAGGGCTCTCCGTTTCCCAGCAGCTATCAAGGCAATAGCTCCTCTGCTTGGAGTGGGATGCAATGTTCACATTTCCTGGAATTTTGTGAGTTTGCCTCGCTTAAGTTCACACAGATCCGTGCATGCTGTCACAACTGCTGTGAGTTTGTATGTGCAGTTCAGAGAACATTATTTCCTTGCAGAAATCCACCACCTCTGGCTCTTGCAATCATTCTATTTCCTCTTTCCCAATGACCCGTAAGCCTTGGGAGGAGAGGATGTAATATAGATCTCCCACTTAGGTTTCTTATGTACAGCATTTATTTTGTCATTTTCAAAGCCTGTCAACCGAAGTGTGAGATAAAATGTATGAAGAAAGTTTCATTTGCACCATTACTCCTGGCCCAGAAAGTATCAGGAGTTAACTCCCTTGGTAAATTAACCTTGAGATTTTTATTTTGTTACTCAAACTATTTTTTATGAATTAAACAGAAAACTTTTTGTTTCTTCTTATATTTAACAAACACACATTAATATATCAATTGTGAATAATTTCCAAGATACTTTCTGAAAAAATTTTTGTTTATTAAATAAATCTAATTAATAAGCCTACCTATTCTGACATGTTTGTGCGTAATGTCTCTGGTGTTTATCTGCCATACCCAAAGGTATTTCTCTGTGGGAATTCCATGGCACTGGTATTGGGACAGCATTGAACACAGAAATGGGGGTAAACTTCATAGACATTCACTGGAAACCCATCTTGCATGTTGAGTGCTCATTTGCCTCCAGTAGCTCAAGACTCAAATTTTATTTGGTTTGTGCACTAGTGATTGTATAGCATAAGCAGTCGTAGCTGGCCTGGATATCGTCTAGTATTTCCTCTGCAGACTCGGCTACACTGACAGAAGGGTGAGCTGACCACCTATAAGATACAAAGCTACTGATTTCAAATTACTACCTACCTCATAAGATATGCTGTTATGACTTAATTAAAAAAAAACACTTAATGCTCTTTGGCAGTCAGAGGCTGGGGGAAACACTCTCTGTAAACAGAAACTCATTATCAAAAAGTTTTTTTCATTAGGCCCTTGGATCCCCTTATAAAAGTCCAGGCTACCTAATGGACGGGGATTTATAGATAGCCATTTGTAAAAGCACATCCAAGCACACTCTAATATTAAATAAACACAGATGTGCAAGTGAGATTATGAAATTGCCCAACAACAGTACAGCCCGTACCTGGAAATGGATGGGATAGAGTTTTCATAACCCTAATTATTCTCACTCTCTACCATACATTGGAGACTTAAACTGCCTGAGGTGGCTAGCAGTGAAGTGATTCTTTTTATAAAAGTCCCAACGGTGCTCCAAAGACAGAACAGAATTAGAAACAGATTTCATAAAACAGGGCTTACATTTTTTTCCCTTTAGATTCCTGAGAGTCTTCATCCTCTGCAATGCTGGAGACTGAACCTAGGTTGTCATGCAAGCTAGGTAACCCTCTACTTAAGAGTCACATTGTAGACATGAAAGATTTTAGGCTCGAGTAGTTTGCTGTAGATGCCACACCACATTCCCAAAGGACCTGGAGCCAGTGTCTCACGTGACAAATATAAATTCTGTTATGATTTTCCTAAAGACTTCAAGAAACTTCTCTAGAAACAGGTTTCAAGAGCTACCTAGAGTTTTCCCTAGTGCACTCCTGAAAAGGTAATGTCCACAACATAAGAGCAAAGGGCCTTGATTCATGCTCTTGCCTTCTTGGCTTTTTATCATTTTCTTTCTCGATCCATCCCACGAATGACACAAACAAGAGGAGGATTTAATGATGACAACGAAACACTTGGATTTGGATTATCAGCACTGGTGGCCTCTTCTACCCAACTCACTAAATTGTTTCCCAGCCCTCTTCTTGACTCTCACACTAGCCCTCTTCTGTTACCATTTGGCAAACGCTTTCTACCCTAATGTTCCTGTCTTGCACAATGGAAATGGTACCCATAAGGTCTCAATCAAAGTGTCATGTGAATTATTTTACATTTCATGAGGACGATAAAAATAAACTGGATGGGATTGGAAAAACCATTTCATGTCATCCACCTCGAACCGTCTCCATGTGTAGTCATTCCAGCATGGTCTGATCTACTTGCTAACCTATCCTTACATCCTCTTCTACACAATGACTCAGGCCCCCTTTCCCCCATTGCCCAATCCTTGTTACGACTTGGGAGGTTGTTGTGGTTGCTTTGTTTTTAATATCTTGCCCAATCTTTCCATTTTTAGTTCCAGACTATTGCTTTTAACCACTTTCAACTATCCCATTCTTCACAAAGTGACATGGTACTATATACAACTGAACTCAAGTATTTCTTTCCACTCTGATTTCAGATTGGCTGCATCATACTCACGTTCCCAACAAAAATTTCATCTGGGAGACTGTTTTAACAATTCTTTTTAGTCTTCTTAAGGATTCATTTCTAGGCAATCCATGACCTTTATTATATTGATTTAAAAAAATAAACAGTAATATAATGTAGGTGACATTAAAACTTCTGCAGATGAGCAAGACAAGACAATTTAGCCAGCTCTCCAAGGCCCAAATAATAATTGATGTTGAACACTCTACTGTGCCCTCAGCAACAAACAAATTTTGCAAAGCCTATTACCTGAACTGTAAGCTAGTGACTTGAATTTCAGTTTGACAAATTCTAAGATCCACTTCCGTGTATGGTACACCTGTTACTGTTCTATGGTGCAATTATACATAATTTTTAAAATCAGTCCATTAATCACTCATACTATCGATTTTGATTTCTATTTTGGGTTCTTTTTTTTTAAGTAAGCTTTGGTGTTTTGCCTGCATGTGTGCCTGTGTGAGGGTGCCGGATTCCCTGAAACCAGGGTTTCAGAGAGTTGTGAGCTGTCATGTGCATGCTGGAAATTGGACCCAGGTCCTCTGGAAGAGCCGCCAATGCTCTCAACTGCTGAGCCATCTCTCTCTACCACTCTATTTTGCATTCTAAATACAATTCCTTAACTCACTTTTAAGTATTTATCGAAATTTTTTTTGCGGTTGTCACCTGTCGATCACCACCATCCTAGTCTACCATTCACAGCCCGTTTGCAGCAGAAGCTGGGACTCTACGTCCTCTAGTCTTCATCCTGCTGTGGGAGTGTGCTCATTGGAAAGGCTCCACACCTGTGCACAGTATCGCCTTTCCCTAGGTGCTGTGCAGTCAAAACATCATCCACTGTGCAATGTCCATGGAAACTTTAGAAATTCATTCAAATAACAAACGTGCTTTATTCTGAGTTCTTAATTTTTTTAAGCTTTTAAAAATATTTCAACAATTAGGTAGCGCTTATCAGAGTGGTTATGAGTACAGTTGCCACCAGCTTCTGTTGGTGCTTCAAGTCTTTTAAAGAGTTTTGCGTGATTATCTTTTATTCCTAGTTTGACAGTTTTTTTTTAATCAGATACACACTTTAAGTGTTTTATTTGGTTCTGTGTGGTTATTTAGCAAGGGTGCTCTGGCTCTAGCTACTCTTCTTCTTCCACCCTCTCCTCTTCCTCATCTTCATTCTCCTCCTCTATCCTTCTCTTCCTTTTCCTAGTTTTCCTTACCCTCTCTTCCTTTCTCCTTTTTTAAACTTCTCTTACTCTTCTATTCCTCCTTCCCTTCTTTCTCCTCCTCCTCTGCCCACTCTCCCTTCCTCTTTTTCCTCTTGAAACTATGATTGGGATTAGTTCTACCCAATCTCTCCCCTCTGAAGCTATACCACAATCCTCTGAAATTTCGCTGCCCCAAGTGGGTCATAACAGCCAAATAAAACAAATGATTCAGTTTTTCCCAAATGAAGTGTCAGCCCAGTTCAATCATGTAGAGTAGAAGGGCATAAAGAAATGTTGATTGTTGAAGAAGTATGTGGGTATTATTTTGAATATTTCCTTTACCCATACAAGTCTGAATTTTACTCAGTAGCTTTGTGTGCCACATACTTACTTTAGTCTCAGCTGATATCCATGTTGTGTTCAAGAAACGCAAAAACTAATACTGAAAATATAACCAGGATCTCAAAATGTGGCTTCTAGTTTACCTCTGAATTTAGTTTTTCTAAATTAATGACATTTTTCTCAAGCTTATTCATCCTATTTAGTGATCAATTGCATAAATCATCAGAAAATGGCCAGGAATGTAGAAATGGTCCATATACCCCCATTTTTTTTGGTCTTGACTTTAGTTTATGACATAGAGCTAGCACAAGTGAAGGCAGTGTTCTGTAGTGGCAGTCTTGTGTTCAAATTAATATTCTGTCAAATCGCTGAGCAGCATAGAACTTTAAACCAAGTGAACAGATCGGCAGGTCATTAGCTTCTCAAAGTGCGTGAACTCATTACTTGAAATACACATGATTTTTCTGGTATTCCTGATGCTATACTATGGTTTTGTGTAAGATCTAGCTTTCAAATAAGACTTGAAGTAGAATGTCCCAACTGAACTGAAATCACACAGAGATGCTGGGGGAGGGAGGAGGAGAGGAAGAGAGAGAATGAGAGAGTCTGATGAATTTTGGGTCTGATATATATCACACGAATCCATATGCTAAGTGCATGATCTCCAACATTAGTTGAAGTGCATGAAACGTTAAGATGTGGATCTGGTAGGAGCTGCATAGGTCACTAAGGGTGTGTCCTCAAAGGGTAAAGTGAGATCCAAATCTCATTTTCTTTCTTGTGTTTCAGAGAAACAAAGTAAGCAATTGAGTTTGCTAGTTTGCTCTGTCGAATGTTCTTGTCATGGTGCACTGGTGTGCGACTGAAGGAAGGAGGACAAACTGATTGTGGGCTAGAGTCTCTGAAACTGTAGAATCACATAAACCCTGCCATTGCAAGCTGATATCTCAGTGGTTTGCTATAGTAATCACTGATATGGGGGCATATGGAGAGTGAACTTGCCATCACCTGTAACCAGGCAAGTCTTTCAGTGGTGACCTTGGGACATCAACCCAGCTATAAAACCTTAGACATCTAATCTTTCCTGCTTGCAATACATGTTAGGGAAATGGTGATGCAGAACTGTGGGAGAGGCCAACCCATGACCTGTCCAACTTGAGGCCATGCCACAAGAGGGAAGAAAGGCCTGATATTGCCTGGATGACCAGGAACCAGAGACTGGATAAGCCTGAGGCCTATGACAGAACCAAACAGGACTGGAAAAAAAGTCAATGGAATGATTTCTAATGATATTCTGTTTTACTTATAGATTGGTGCCCAGCCCAATCATTAGCAGAGAAGCTTCTTCAGGCAGTAACTGATGAAAGCAGATGCAGAGACCCACAGCCAAACATTAGCTTGGAGAAAGCCATGGGATAGGAGGAGGAAGGATGGCAAGGATCCAGAGAGTTGTGTGTGTGTGAGGGTGTCTCTGACTCATTTGCCTGCCATTCGGACCCTTTTCCAAGTACTGGGTTACCTCATCCAGCCCTGATATGAGGGCTTGTGCCTAGTCTTGTTGTAATTTGTTATGCTGTGTTCAGCTGACATCCCTGGGAGGGAAGCCTGCTTTTTTCTGAAAGGAATGGAGGAGAAATGGCTCTCTGGGAGAAGGACATGGGGGTGAGAGAGAGGACTGGACGGAGAGGAAATCGTCATCAGGATGTGATGGATGATAGAAGAATAAAAAGGAAGAGAGGACAGAGGGGAGGTGTGGGAGGGAATGGGAGGAAGAGAGGGAGGGGAAACTGCAGCCTGGATGTAAAATAAATGGAAAAACTTAATTAATAAAAAAGAAATAATATTACAAAAGAAAACTAACAAAAAACAGAGTTATCATTACAAGTTAAGTGATGCGTTTACTCATTGCCCAGCAGTCAGCCCTGAAAACATATATCCATGTAACATTATATGGACTCAACATACAGGTTATATTTAGGAATATATCTGCATAGTTATATACATGAATGCATGCAAAAACAATTAGTGAACGAGGGGCCATGAATTCGAAGGAGTGTAGGGAGGTGTATTTGGGAAGTTTCGGAGGGGAAACAGGAAGGAGAACTGTCATGATTACATCATGAACTCAAAAGAACGTTAAATGGTGTGAAGTTACATAGATTATATAAAGCACAGGGTAAAAGCACTAAAAACTTATCACTTCCTAATTAGTTTTCTATATTTCAGTATTGCTGATCTCTTGAGTTTTTGACAGATGCCATATCACTTTGGTAGAAATAATGTAATAAAATTATTATTTGGTAGAAATATATTATTATTCTAATATATTTCTACCAAATAAGAATACCTTTGAGCAACCCTGTATTTCAACATTGACCTTGGGGGTATATTACGTAGAGAAAACTGGTAAATGCTTCAAATCAGATGACTATTGTTTACCAGCACTCAGAGAGACAGGGCCACACAAACTGAGGACAGAGCAAAGAAAGAACAAAGCCATCTTGCCATTCCTGTGACTTTCCTGGGAGTTGGGACACATGGGACTGAAGATGTTATTCCTGGGTTTAGAGAACTCCAGAATCCGGAAAATCCTCAGAGAATACCTGATCCAACAGCCCAATTTTCTCATTTAAACATGAGAAAAGAAAATCCTCCACCAACCCCTACCCATGGTGATGGAGACTTTCTTAAAATGATATAGTCTGTAAGTAGCAGCCAGGGCTTGAAGTCTAAACCTAGATCTCTCTCAACTATATACATATAGTACACATGGATTTTTCTTCTTTTTCCTTCATTTCTTAGGGTATGGCGAAGAGCAATCTTTGACCTCATTCTGGACTATGCCCATGACATAATTGATCCAGGATGAATCCCCTTGGAACTTATGTGTAACTAGGATGCCTACTGCATTGGACCCTGGCATCAATGGTAAATGACATCTCTGCTTCTAAAAAGCATGCAATCCTCCTGCACTACAAGGATGTCCTTGTATTTCAGACTTGTAAAGTTGCATTGAAAAGTAGGCAAGGGTACGTAGTGCAGTATTTCTGAACTCTATTCTAGCAATTCTAAAAGATCAACAGAGGTGCTCTTCAGGGCACAGTATCGGGAATGGACACTATGAGGTTAACAGAGGAAGCGGATACGTCTTTTCACCTCATTCATTTTTTCCTTAAAAAGAACAGCTCCATTTATGTGTATTGCAACTTTAAAACGTATGTTAAAATCTTAATGGATTTTGCTGAGGTGTGGTGATACATCTGATTCAGAAGGCCAAAAGACAGGAGAATCTCCAAGATTACCCTCAGCTTTCTGGGTTCCATGTTAAGTCCCAAGGTATCTTGGGCAATAATAATGCTAAATAATACCAATAACAATATATAATAATGAAGATTGAGTGAATCAGTTAGTGAGAATGTTGTCTTCCTTGCTATCAGGTAATATGGGTGTGAAATCACCAGCATGGTCCTGGGTAAGTTGATTAACCCCTTTATCTTGAGAAGCCCATATCTGAATAATATGTATGAACATGTATAAATCGAAGCTTTGTGAGGATTGAAAGAGCAGTGTTTTTTAGTACATGGGATATTTTTTTAAGTGGTGGTAACTGTAGCTGTCCCAGAAATCTCAAGTCTTCCAGTCCATCTCCAAACAGTAGCTTTAGGAAAAAGTACCAAGGTGATGTGATGGTCCTTCTAGGCTTTCCATGACAATGCTTGGCTGGGTTCACTTCCAGGCTGAACCTGTGGAAATGTTCTATCCCAAATAGGGGAAGTCCTAACAACAACAACCATCCCTCTTTTGGCTTTCAGCAGCTCCTTACATCCTCCTCCTCATCTGGGTATCAAAACAATCCAGCTGAGAAAAAGGTAAACATGACTCTTCCCACGTTGCAAATGAAAAGATGGAAGTGTAGGGACATGGAACGCCTAAATAAAAATTCCCATTACTTGTATCCTCATGCTTCTGCTCTGCGAGTGTCTTCGTTCTAAAGATGGACTTCATTTTCTTTTACATAGGATGCTGTACGTAATTTTAATAGAGATGCAAGGGATATTTAAATAAATCCCATCTCACTCACCCCAACACAATCTGTGAAGCATCCTTAAGTTTCCTGCTTGGTCTGCTCCAGTCATATTTCTCCATACGGCAGCCTCTCTGTTCCATCAAGAAGTCCCTGTGCCTCATACTCCTGGGGCTTCCTGTGTGCTGAAAAATCCTCCTGCTTCTTCTTGCAGCTCTTGGGTAGATCATTTCACTGAAAACGAGACTGGAAATGATGATAATTTAGAAGTTAGTAATTCCCTCACCACATTCCTTTCTTGTTTGCTTCTCGCTCCATTGCCTACCATCTCTCTTCCCTTCTTCCCCACCCACATCCTAACAGTTCTAAGGTCGCCTTCCCACTTTCTCTCGGGATACCACAACCATGCCTCACACGAATGTGTCACAGGTGCTTGTGGTGGATTCGTCTTGGCAGTAGGATGAAATCAGAGTGTACAGGGTGAATTTTCTTCATCCTCTACCTGGGAAAGATAATTATCATAAAACTGACAGTAATGAGATAAAGGTGATTTATACGATAATTCAGACACTGTAGTAGGCCTACACATGTCAGATAATATTTTCTCCCTAATGGTGGCTGGTGTGAGAATCACAGCAGTGAAGGACAGCAGTGTTTCTCTAAGAATGTCTCTAGACAAAGTTCCGGAAAGCTATTTACCAACACGGAGAACACTTTGTTATCAAAGGCAAAAGGAATGAGGCATTTTACAAAAATATTGTTTTAGGCAAAAGAGAGAGGAGACACAGAGAAGGCTGGCTGAGGGAGTGTCATGCCAGGGACTAACAGAAGCAGGCTACAGTACGAGCAAAGGGTGACGAAGGTCCATGAAGAACTTGAAAAAGTTGGAAACTTGGACTCCACAAGATGGGGAGGGTTCGGTGTGGTTTAGAACTGAAGTTTGGAACCAATCCTGGCACAGAATTCACGCATGGCATGCTGGGAAAGATGGATGAAAGGGTACGTGAGATGAAAGGAAGGGAAATTGAGTCATAGTCCTCCTTTCCAAGTATTCACCACTGAGGGGAACTGGGCAAAGAGTGAAGTTTTAAAAGAACTCCTGACTGGATATGCTCCCTAAGAGTGTAACCCCTTTCTTCTCGTCCCTGTTTAAAAATATAAACAACATGCAAATTCAACTAAAAAAAATCTTCCTTTGTCACGTTGAGAAACTCTTCTCTTTGTTGTTTCATGACTCACTTCTGGACTATTCATACAAGAATGCAATTTGTAGGGATGGGCAGACCTGTTGGGGGAAAATAAGAACCTCTCTGGAATGTTTACCCATTCTTGGAATCGTATTTCTTTTTTTTTTCTTACAAAGTTTTCTGTTCAATTTTAAAAGACTCAGTTAAGATTGGAAGAGAACAAACATCTCAGATATCACAGCATCCTGGATTGTTATATACAAGGCATCTTGTGATAGCTTTGCAGGAAGCACTAAACGATGCCTAGTGACTTAACCCTCTCCTCAATTCAAACCTTATTCAAGTGGGTGCAGAGAGATAGGTGAGCTTAAGAAAAGTGTAAGGTGATGATAGTCACACTTGGTAAGTACTTGCCCAGGAATCAAAAGAGTTTGGATGGTTTCCATTTTGTAGAAGCCAGACAAATCAAAAGAAGTATATGGAGAGAAGTGTGTGGTATCTGGATCTCCAATCAAATTGAAGAATCAAAGCCATGTGCTTCAAGTCGGGTTTTTCCTGTATGAAGTTCACTCATAAGGGGTGAAATGTATTAACTGGGGATCCTGGCTCAAAACATAAACTTTTCTCCTTAACTCTAAGGTATACTTTCAAGAATTTGGATCAGATAAATAAGAAAGCAAAACAACTTTTCTCTAAGATTATAGATATTTTAAAAGGATTGATAGCCTTATTTTTTCATTGTCTTTCCCCCTTTTTTGGCAGGGAGGGGTTCAGTTGGGAAATATTGACTTTGGAACAATTAACCTTGACATACTTGGTGGGAAGTCACATTAAAACTTTAAAAAGTAAGCATTTGGGAATGTCTTTTCAGCATTCTTGTCTATTTTCTATGACAAAAGAGAAGAATTTGAGGATCTAGTAGTGTTTTGAAAAAGGAAAAACTTAATTCACTGATGAAAAGAGTATATTTTGTGCGTGCGTGCGTGCATGTGTGTGTGTGTGTGTGTGTGTATGAGAGAGAGAGAGAGGAGACAGAGCAAGAGAGAGAATGAGGGAGATTAAGAGAAAACAGGGCTGGTGTAAGGCTAATCTTGGTTGTTAACTTGTCAAGTTGCGAACAGGGAGCCTCAATGAAGATTGCCTCCATTAGAATGACTTGTGGGCATGTTTGTGGGGATTCTTGAATATTTATATTTTCTTAATTTCTTGTTGATGTAGGGCATACTGGTTCACTTCAGGCAGTAGTATCCCTAGGCAAGTGGGCCTGGACTATATTAATGAGGCAGCTGAATGTGAGCCTGGGTAAAAGGCAAGGAAGCACACTCCTCCATAGCCTTTACTTCAGTGCATGCTCCAAGGTCCCCACACTGAGTTATTTCCCTGACTTCCCTCAGTGATGGACCTGGAAATATAAGTTGAAATAAACCATTTTAACCCTTAAGTTGCTTTGGTTGGGATTTTTTTTATCACAGTAATAGGAAACAAACTAGAATAGCTGAGATTATGGCTAAGTGGGGAAAGCACTAATGACTTCTCTGTGAAGACCTATGTTTAGGTGCCCAGTCGTCACATGAAGCCAGGAATAATAGTGTGTGTCTGTAACTTAGCGCTCCTGTAGAGATGTGGGAGGCAGAGACTGGAGAATTCCTGAAAACCCATGGGCCAGACATCCTGTCATAGAAAGAGGTAAACAATAAAAAAGTCTACTTCAAACAAGTTGGGACATAAAGACTGGCACCCAAGCTTGTCATCTGACCCCACATATGTGGCATAGCATGTGTTCATCAGCACTCACTCTCACATACACACAAATACATGTATGTTTTACATGCAATTTAATAAGAGAGAAAAGACATATGCATACATACACACATCCATCCATCCATCCATCCATCCATCCATCCATCCATCCATACATACATACATACATACATACATACATACATACATACATACATTGTTGGGATCGAGGAGGATCAGACAGTGGTAGGCAGTATGTATGCTTGTAGACTTGGCTTTGAGTGGGCAGTTCCACAGTCAAGAAGTCGGCGATGAGGTAGCTAGCTTTTAAAGGACATCAAAGTATTGTTAACTTATCTGCTCTATTGTAAGCTCTGTCCCAAGTTTGTTTCTTTGTTTTTGTTTTTATGAAAGTGGTCACATATAAACAGCTTAAACTGGCAATACTTTATCTTTTCTGGTTTCTCAGGGAACATACTTCAAATATGTTTGGTCTTTATGTAGTTAAGTATGTAAAATTGCATTTGTCATTGCTTTCTGGTTGTGATGTCTCTAAGCATTTTGCTCAGCATGTCTGCAGTGACATAATTCAAATATATTTCCACGCCATACAAAGAGTTAGCTTAGGTGGCCACCTGGGAAGCACCTTAATGAGATACCTAGCCATTCCTTGGGAGAGACTGAAACAAGACAGGCAGCAACTCTCACAGCTGTTCAGAGAAGACATGGAATTTATACTGAGGACCATGGACAGAGAACACAGTGGGTTCAGATAGGAGCCCCAAAACAGGAATCTCAAAATGAAATCTGGATGGCTGGTATTTCTGTGAGCACTTTCTCCTGCACAAACAGCCTTTGGTCTCCAGAAACAGCAGAAGATACTGACCAACTCTATGGAGTTGTCTTCGCTATCAGGGGAATCTCATCAGTATCCAGGCAGAACACTGAAAAACTGCTTAGCATATAGGAAGACAATCACAGACTTATCGTTTCCTTCTTGATATGGATGAGCATTTTTCCCAGAAAGAGGCAGATGTCTGCTCTGTCTTCAGGGGCTTTGTATGGACACTATTGTTTTCATCAACAACGTGTAGGCTACTTGATCGTGGTCAGTATTTTATAAGTTTTCTATAAATAAAAATATATAATGGCATGTGAGATCAGGCTAGGTATAGAGCAGCTACAGAATCCGTGTCTTGGATTTAATCAAATTTATTAATGAATTTGAATCTAAATAGAAATGTTGAGTAGCCGAATAAAAGGTCTAGTAAGTTTACCATGCTAGGTTAGACTTAGTTGTGTGCAAAAAACAGTTTGAAATTGTTTTGATCATGCAATGAAAGTGTGTTGCTAGAGAATTGTCTGTATTCTGTCAATCATGTATTTTAATAAAACGCTGATTGGCCAGGCAGGAAGTATAGGTGGGTCAACCAGACAGGAAGTAGAGGCAGGGAGATGAGAACAGGAGAATGCTGGAAAGGAGGAAGCCCATTTCCCCATTCCTGCCCAGGCCACTGAAGAAGCAAGGAGTAAGTTGACCCACTGAAAAAGGTACTGAGCCACATGGCTAATATAGATAAGAATAATGGGTTAATATAAGCTACATGAGCTAATCAGAAGACTGAGCTACTGGCCCAATCAGTTTTATAACTTATGGAGATCTCTGTGTNGTACTGAGCCACATGGCTAATATAGATAAGAATAATGGGTTAATATAAGCTACATGAGCTAATCAGAAGACTGAGCTACTGGCCCAATCAGTTTTATAACTTATGGAGATCTCTGTGTGATTTTCTTTGGGATATGCCAGCTGTGGGGTACTGGGTGGGACAGAAACCCCAACAAGCTGGCCCCTCGTGTTACAGATGTTACAAAAGTGAATTGTATTTTATTTTTCAGCAGACTTTGTTTTGCAATCTGAATTCTTTTTGGATTTTGCTTTACAAAGGGTTGAAATGAAAGACATGGCAGTGATTCAGCCTGTTAAGAAGGTTAACAATTAGTCAGAACTTTAATCGATGAGACAATTACACCATCTCTACCTTTTAAAAATAACCATGCTTTTAATTAGATTTTAATCAGAAAGGTCAAATGCAGTAAAAGTTTGGAAATGCAGAACACAGTCGGTGTTGACAAAACAGTTTCCTCTCAGACGTGCTAAGTTGGCCTGATTAACTCACACAGACAGCAACAGGCTTCTGTATCTTCACCTACCATGTACTGCATGTATGGTTCTTGCTGCCTTTAATATGTCCGGATGAGATCTCAGCACTCTGGCTTACAGTACTTCCATTTTTATATTCCTTAAGCATCTTAGGATAAGTCCACTTCTTGCTTCCCTGCTTGAAGCCCAACCCAGCAGTGCTAAAACCCACTGCCTCTTTAGTGTCCTGCTTCTGGTTTCAGGCTTTGTATTGTAGTCAGCCTATTCATTTTTCAAGTACGGATATGGGGTAAAAAATGACTTTAAAGGACAGTGGCTGCTCTGGCTGTCTTATACTATCGTACAATATACTGCAATACCTTGTGATGTAAAAGTACAACCTCCTAGGGATTGTGTGTGTGTGTGTGTGTGTGTGTGTGTGTCTGTGTGTGTGTGTGTGTGTGTGGTGGAATTGGAATAGGGTCCATTTGTGATTGATGTTCAGTGCCCTGTGATGTTTGGGGGCGTTGCTAGAACAGTTCTTCTGGCTTCAGGGAAGACTTACCTGGAGCTTTGCTGGGTGGCGTTGATTGTTCCCCTAGTTCAATACAGCACAGCTGAGAGGATTAATTTTCAGGGTTCCTCCTTTATCCACAGGTTCGGAACCTGGGCTGGATGGTAGGGTGAAGTTGAATAGGTTTCCTCTGCCTCTCCCCTCCTTCCTCTCTTCCTTTCTTCTTCATCTCCCTCTCTCATCCTCTCCCCTTTCCCTTCTCCTCCTTGTTCCTGCACCTCCTCTCCACTTCCCTTCTTTTCCTGTCCTCTCCTTTTTTCTTCCTTCTTCTCTCTTCCCTCTCCCTTGCTTTTGCTGCACTTTAAGGCCCTCCCTGCTCTCCTTCCCCCATGAATATGTCTTTCATGTACTCATATCTTGAGCTTCCTCACAGGGGGAGTCAATCAGCCTTCTTAGCAGGTGGCTTGCTTCCTCTGATGGACCTTTGCAATGTGGAGAGTAATAAATGACTAAAATATTAAGGTGGGGTGAGCAGGATTTCTTATGACATAACCTAAGTTCTCCTGAAAAAAAGCTTATACTTTAATCTCTGGTAGATAGTTAGGAGAGCTAGACCAGATTCAAGGGGATGAGCAGAAGCGTGAAGAAAGAACATTGAATGTGTGTACAGAGAAAGAAGATGATGACACAGGCCACCTGGGTTTATAAATACATTTCCATACTAGAACACATGGTATGCTCACCCTCAATGAATCACCATTGGCTTTTTAACACTTTATATTCTAACTTCCCATATATGCAATACATACCATATTTTCAAAGCAGCACATATCACGGGCTCAGTAGTTCATGCTATTTAAAGTATTCTGCTACAGCATGACTTGCTATTGTTGCTGAATTTTGGGTCTAGAAATTTAAAGAGGTGCCTTAGAGTTTTCATGGATTCTAATACTCAGCTTTCAACCACGCTTGTAGAATGGACACTATCAGCAGTTAATTATGTCCATGCTAAGATGTTCCAAAACCTACTCAATCAAGTTGTATTAAAACTTGAAGCTCTCAAGTTCAGTGGTTTTCTCCGAAAGTAGGAAACGAATCTAATAATTGGATACATTTGGGCTATAAACCCATTAACAAAGACTGAACATATACATGTTTCATTATTTCCCTCAGTGTTTTGATTCAAACTATCACATTGCTTTCACACAAGGAAAACATTTAATTCAGAAAAGTTGTCTTTGACTTGTTTATACTTTGTATTTAGGATGTTTTCCATTCCTAAGATATTCTGCTTTTTTGTTTCTGGAACCCTTAACAACAGGAGCTCTCAGTCCAGTTTAGGGCTCCGTGGGAAGGACAGCCTATATCCATATGCCCACAGAGCTATATGGCCACTGGAGATGAACGCAATGTGTGATTTACAGCAGTAGCACCATGGGAATCCCAGGAATGTGATTTCTTCCTTTGTAAGTGATTATAAGCCACAGTCTCATTAGCTTAACCCCAAAAAGAGTATTTGTGCAGCCTGTGGGTCCTTTACTGTTCAGAAGATATCAGCAGGACCATTTCTTTCTCCTTTTTTCTATTTTCATCTTATTTAAAAAGAAACAGAAAAACTATCTTCTTTCATTTTGCATACCAATGCCATTTCTCACTCCCTCCCCTCCTCCCATTCTCTCCACCTTTTCCCTCACTCCACCCCCAATCCACTTCCCAGAGAGGGTAGGGCACATTGCTTTGTGGAAGGATGAAGGCCCTCCCTACTGTATCTAGGCTGAGCAAGGTAGCCCTCCAAGGAGAATAGGTTCCAAAAGCCAGTACAAGCAGTAGGGATAAATCCTGGTGCCGCTGCCACTGGCCCCACAGCCTCCTCCAGCCATACAACTGTTACCCACATTCCAAGGGCCTAGTTTGGTCCTATGTTGGTTCATTTCCTATCCGGCCAGAGTTGGTGATAGCCCATTAGCTCAGGTAGACTGTTTCAATGAGTGTTTCCATCATGGTCTTGACCTCTTTGCTCATATTCTCACTCCTCCCACTCTTCGACTGGACTTTGGGAGCTCAGTCCAGTGCTCCGTTGGGGCTCTCCACCTCTGTTTCCCTCAGTTGCTGGATGAAGGTTCTATGGTGATATTTAAGATAGTCATTAATCTGACTACAGAGCAAGGCCAGTTCAGGCACCCTCTCCACTATTGCTTAGGGTCTTAGCTGGGGTCATCTTTGTGGATTCCTGGGAATTCCTCTAGAGCTAGGTTTCTGCTAACCCTGTAATGGCTCCCTCAACCAAGATCTCTCTCCTTGCTCTCATCTCTGTCCTTTTCCCATCTTGACTATCCCGTTCCCTCAAGTTTTCCTCCCTACCACCCTTCTCCCCTTCCACCCTCCCTTCTCCCCCCACCCTCATGCTCCTAATTTCTTCCTGGAGATCTTGTCTATTTCTCCTTCTCAGTGGGATCTATATATGTTACTCAAGGCTGTCCACTCTCTCCATATCTGTTCCACATAGTTCTTAAAGTTCTATCTAGAGCAATAAGACGACAAAAGGAGATCAAGGGGATACAAATTGGAAAGGAAAAAGCCAAACTTTCACTATTTGCAGATGACATGATAGCATACATAAGTGACCCCAAAAACTCTACCAGGAAATTCCTACAGCTGATAAATACTTTTAGTAATGTGGAAGGATACAAGATCAACTCAAAAAAAAATCAGTAGCCCTCCTATATACAAATGATAAAGAAGCTGAGAAAGAAATCGGAGAAACATTACTCTTCACAATAGTCATAAATAACAAAATATCTTGGGGTAGCACTAACAAAAGACACGAAAGACCTGTTTAACAAGAAATTGAAGAAGATACCAGAAAATGGAAAAATCTCCCATGTTCTTGAATAGGTAGGATCAACATAATAAAAATGACAATCCTACCAAAAGCAATCTATAGATTCAATGCAATCCCCACCAAAATCCCAACACAATTCTTCACAGACATTGAAAGAACAATACTCAACTTCATATGGAAAAACAAAAAACCCAGGAAAACCAAAACAATCCTGTATAATAAAGAAACTTCTGGAGGCATCACTATCCTTGACATCAAGCTCTATTATAGAGCAACAGTAATGAAAACACTCTGGTATTGGTATAAAAACAGACAGGTTGACCAATGGAATATAATTGAAGACCCTGACAGTAATCCACACACCTATGAACATCTTATTTTTGACAAAGAAGCTAAAAGCATCTTCAACAAATGGTGCTGGCATAACTGGATGTCAACATGTAGAAGAATACAAATAGATCCATATGTTTCTGCATGCACAAAACTCAAGTCCAAATGGATTAAAGACCACAATATAAATTTGACCACACTAAACCTGATGGAAGAGAAAGTGCGAAGTAGCCTTCAACGCATGAACACAGGAGACCACTTCTTAAATATAAGCGCGGTAGTATGGACACTGCGAGCAACAATTAATAAATGGGACCTCCTGAAACTGAGAAGCTTCTGTAAGGCAAAGGACATAGTCAATAAGACAAAAAGGCACCCTACTGAATGAGAAAAAGATCTTCACCAACCCCACATCAGATAGGGGGCTGATGTCCAAAATATACAAGGAACCCAAGAAATTAGACATCAAAATACCAAATAATCCAATTAAAAATGAGGTACAAGTCTAAACAGAGAATTCTCAACAGAAGAGTTTCAAATGACTGAAAGACACTTAAGGAAATGTTCAACATCCTTAACCATCAGGGAAATGCAAATCAAAGCTACTCTGAGATATATCTTACACCAATCAGAATGGCTAAGATCAAAAATACTAATGATAACCTATGCTGGAGAGGATGCAAAGGGGAACACTCCTCCATTGCTGGTGGGAATGCAAACTTGTACAAGCACTCTGGAAATCAGTATGGTGGTTTCTCAGAAAAAATGGGAATCAACCTACCTCAGGACCCAGCAATACCCTTCTTGGGCGTCTACCCAAAGGATGCTCAATCATACTACAAGGACATTTGTTCTACTGTGTTCATAGCAGCATTATTTTAATAGCCAGAACTAAAATATTTTCTATTTAAGAAACAACCTAGATGCCCCTCAACCAAAAAATGGATAAAGAAAATGTGGCATATTTACATATTAGAGTACTACTCAGCAGTAAAAAACAATGACTTCTTGAAATTTGCATGCAAATGAATGGAACTAGAAAAAACCATCTGACTGAGTTATCCCAGACCCAGAAAGATGAGCACGGTATGTACTCAATCATAAGTGGCTATAGCTGTAAAGCAAAGGATAATGAGCCTGTAGTCCAGAGAACCTATGTAACAAGGAGAACCCTAATAGGACCATTTCTTATCCCTGGTTTCTCCATGATATAAATCTCCATCATCTAACTTCCATAGTGACCACTCCGCAAGGTACTGTTGACAGGAATCATGATGCCTTTTCCTCCGTAGACCAAGTCTGAGTCTCCTGTATGCTGATCATATTAATACAGGTAACTGGGGTTAGAGACTGATTGCCCCGCACATTGTAGCTGGGGACTGGCACTAGCAATACTGGGGACATGAATGCTGAAAACTCTTGAGGGAAAATGCAGCTGCTTCTGGCAGAAAGGACACTACTGTACAAATGGCTTGCGCAGTATCTCCCTAAGAAAACCTTCTCCTGCTGTTTCACTCTGCTTCTCTCCTCTACCAATGCCATGGTCTCTGTATTCTCCCCATGCCTCTATTTTGGTGAATTGTCATGATGAAATGTAGGTGTGGGGTGGTGGGTGGCTTTTCCCCAAATGTTCACCTCCCATATTTCCAAACAGGCTCATTGGACTGCTTTGTGTGCTTCGAGCTAAAAAGGACTTCTTTCCAAAAACAGACCCCCTTTCCTGCTATGCCATCTGCATCTTCCCGTTGTACAAACCAAAGACAAGAGCTCCTACAATGCTCGTTTATGCAAATAGAGTCCTGAGATTAGTCACATTATTAGACACAAATCTCTATTTATAGTCCCTGGCTTGGAAACTAGGATTAGAAGAACCAAATATGAGGAACAAGAGAATGGCATAACAAAAGAGAAAAGAAATGATGTGTGGCTAAGTATAGAAAAAGATAAGCTACAGTGATCTGCAGTGGGTGCCAATGCATGTCGTGGAAGTGACATGTGGTATGGCCATGGATTAACTCCCTACAGCCTCTGTAACAAAAATGAACAAAATTGATAATTTTGGTATTAATATTGTAAATTTATTTTTAAAGAGATGTAAGAATTGGCTTAATTATGTAGGAAAAACTGATATCAACTCATTTATTTCAAGTTTTTAAATTTAGACTTATTTTTACTTATGAGTATGAGTGTATGCCAAATGTATGTGTGTGCCCATACAGAAGAGGGTGTGGGATTCCCTAGAACTGGGCTTACTGGTGGTTCTGAGTGGCCTGATTTGAGTTGAATTAGAGAAAGGACAAAGGGATGAGGATTTATACCTGTATTCCATCTTTTTAAATGTCATGGTCATCTTTTCCAGAGTGTAACAAATATTCATTATGGTCACAGAGTATTAGCCATGGTAATGGATAATCATTCTTGAGTATCTGTGACCCAAATATTCAAGAGGATAACTTAAAAGAGAAGATTTAACTTTGATTTGGATTATTAGAAGTTCAAATCCATGGTTGCTTGAGTCTATGTGCTTGGGAAGATCATCATGGAGTTGGGGGTTCATGTCAGAGGGAGTTCTTTATCTCATGATGGACAAGAAGGAGAACAAGATAGACGAGGGAGTCAGGACAATATACAATCCCATGAACACACCCCTAGTGACTTATTTTTCTAGCTAGGTTCTCTTAGAGTAGCCTCCAAAGGCTTTCTGCCTTTTTCTTTTCTTTTTTAATTTAAAAATTTGCCTTTAATTTTCCATATCAATGCTAGTTCTCCTTCCCTTCCCTTCTCTCAGCCTCCATTCAATACTCAGGGGATGTAAGGCCTTCCTTAGGGAGCCAAAAATGTCTGGCTTACCAAGTTGAGGCAGGACCAAACCCCTATCACACAGAGACGCAACTAACATCGACACAAAAATACTCAATAAAATACTGGCAAACTGGATCCAAGAGCACATCAGAAAAATCATCCACTATGATCAAGCAGGCTTCATCCCAGAGATGTAGAGATGGTTCAACATATGAAAATCTGTCAATGTAATCCATCATCTCAAGAAACCGAAAGGAAAAAAAAAACATATGATCATCTCATTAGAAAATTTGTGCCTTCTTTAGTGTACACATTGTTCTTCTCTGGCCCACATTCTCTTTCAGGCACACAGAACTTCTTCTTGAAATATGATTTCTTGATCTTCGAGCCTGCTCTTTACTCTATTTAGTGCATGACAATTCTTTCCATTTGTCATGTACATTTCAGATCAGGCTTTATTCTCATCTTACTGTAGAGGCATCTCTAAATAAAATAGCAGTGCCCCACTTGGGCTTCATAATGCGCAGTCAGCTTTTTCTATTTTCAGAACACACAAATACCTGACACCATCATCATTGATATCTGATAGCTCTATCCATGTTTATCTTTAAAATGCAAACACCATAGAACAGAAACTATTTTTAAATGTATCATTTAGAATTTCATTCACAAATATAGTATGCTTTGGTGAATTCCAACCCCCCCATTCCCTTATCAACAATTCTTCTCTTTCACCACGACCACTATTTCCACCTGATATCATATATTATCTTCTTAAAACACAGATATGCCTGGGTATAGGGACATTTACTGGCACATGGGTAGCCTCTTAGGTGCGACAACCCAACTTTTCTCTTGCCTCTGTACTTTCTCAGTCCCCCCAAGCTTATCTCCATTTCTTTATGTCAGCCCCCAGACCTAGAAACACTTCCTACCTGGGATTCCCAGTGGCCACACCCAGCTGGGACTCAGATAGGTGATTCATACTGTTCTTTTCCCGACCTCCATTGCGATCTCTCCATTCTAACTCTCAATGCTGTAAAGTTCTTAACTGCTGTGGCTTTCTGTAAAGTTTGTTTATTGAGTTGATTAAGAATAAGAGACATATAGGGGAGAAGATAAGAGTTGGGCCAGTATTAAGAGCACTTGCTGCTCTTGCAGAGGACATTCAGCTTCCAGCATCCACATGGAGGCTCAAAACCACCTATAAGTCCAGTCCTAGGGGTTTAATGCCCTCTTTGCTCTGTGGATATCAGACATGTACATGGTTCACAACAAACATTTATACAAATGAACAAAACTTAGAAAAGAATAAGAAAACAGTATTTCATAAAAATGCTTTGCTTTGTAAAAAATTATTCTTAAATATACTTTTCTACAGCCCGTTAATGTTAATAGACTGTTAGTACTACTAAAATCCTTCTGTGTTAACTCTCCCACATTCTTAGTTCAAACACGAAGGGGAAAAGAATGAAAACTTCCAAATATTTTATTCACCAAATTAGTCATTCTGTGGAAAAGCTCTCGGATATGAATAATACATCGTGGTGCAGCAGACGATCTCACATATGGTGCACACGACTGTGAACAAAGGAAAAAAATAGAAGCAACGAGAAAACCGCAGTACAGACAAGTGGGCAAGTTAGCAAAGAAGTCTTTCTCGTTCTCTTTGATTTAATACAGATTTTTATGGAGAATCTGCTCCATTCTCTGAGCCCCGTGGAGGAAATATTATTGAATGGGATTTGGTCTTTGCCTTCCGGTGATGCAGAGCATCTGTGAGACTATGAGGTGGGTGGGAAGCATCCTTGCACGTAACTGACTATGGGGGGGCAACCTGAGCAAAAAAGCCTGGTGAAGTGATCGCCTTCAGTAGGAGAGATAGCATTAAGCTCAGTGGTAGATGGCATGCCTGTCTTAGGAGGCTGCCTATGAGCGGAAGAGGTGTTAATAAAAGGCAGGAGGAAGCAACAGTGAAGAGCAGACGCAAAGCTAGCCCGTAAGTAGATCTTGAATGCCGAACAAAAGATAGACTGTATTTTCCCTTTCTTTATGACCTGAAATGTGTACCAATACAGCTGCAGAGGAAGCTAAGCTTACATATACTACCACACAGAAGGAGTCTGCAGCTTACAGTTTAGTGGTGATTTTGGAAACAACTAGAAGGGAGTTCAAAGTTTCCCAATAGGAAGATTAGTAAGTACATAAGGAGACAGAAAGACGAATTACTCTGACTTGATCACTGCATATTGTACAAATGATTGCACTGCATCCCCACATAGGATATGGTACAATGATAGATGCCAGTAAAATACCTTAAATAGAAGGATCTAAGTTTCCCAACTATCTTTGTAATGTTGAATATTAGCCATCAAAGGATCTAAGTTTCCCAACTATCTTGACTATTAGCTAGACATAAAGTGTTATAAAGGAAGTACCTTCACTGAAAATTCCTAAAGCCAAAAAGCCAGTTCAAGTACTTGGGATAAATCTTGGTCCAACTGCCAGTGGCCACACAGACTGCCACAAGCACACAACTGTCACCCACATTCAGAGGACCTCGTTTGGTCCTATGCAGGTTCCCCAGCTGTCAGTCTGGAGTCAGTGAGTTCCCACTAGTTCAGATCGGCTGTTTCAGTGGGTTTTCACACCATGATCCTCTTCCCTCTGTTTGACTGGACTCTGGGAGCTTGGCCCAGTGCTTAGGGGTGGATCTCTGCATCTGCTTCCATCAGTTGCCGGATGAAGGTTCTATGATGACAGTTAGGTAGTCATCAATCTGATTGAGGAGTGGATCAGGGGTGGGGTGGGTGGAAGGAGGAGGAGAGGGAATGGGAACTGGGATTGGTGTATAAAAAGGGAAAAGATAGTTTAAAAAATAGATAAATAATGAAAAAGAAAATCACTAAAGCCATAACTCAGTAGTCATGGTGACGCATGGTTGTCACCTGAGATTGTTCAAAGCTGAGTAGGGTGGAGGATCACAGGAGCTAAGGACTTCAAGATCTGTCTGATCACCATAATGAGATTTCATCTAATAAAACCAATCCCCATTCAACTTACGAAAAATAGTGTTTGTGCATGTACTCGTGTGCATGGTCAGGTTAAGATTTCACTTAGTTTTAGTGTCTCCCCAGGACTTGTGTGTTAGAAGCTAAGTCCTCACTGGGGCAGTGTTGGGTCATTGGAGGATGCTGCCCTGAGAGGAATAAAGGTAGTTCCTGTGAACTCAGAAACAGCTCTTACACAGTGAACTGTTACCAAAACACCCTCCTCACTCTCTAGCTGCAGATCTACTGTGGGATTGCTCCCACATGCTCTCTCCATGACATTCCTGGTGTGGAACTTTGACAGGTACCTGGCTGATATACACACTTTATTGTTGAACCTCAGAACCTGTAAACTAAATAAGTCCTTTTTGTTTTCTTATAAAGAACCCTGCCTCTGGATCTTTTCTTTATAATAATAGAAAATGCACAAATGCAATCCAAAGTATGATTTAATTATTGCAAGAAATAATGGGGATCTGGGTACCCAGGAGAAAATATAGAAGGATTTTTTAGTGATTATTTTTTATTTTGTTGTTTTATTTTATTTCTTTCTTCTGAGACAGGTACTTACCATGTGTCTCAGGCTGACCTTAAGAGCACGTGACCCTTCTGCCTCAGTGCTGAAACTGCAGGTTGCCACTGTGTGTTTACTATTGAGAGCTGAGCATTGTATTGCGTCTCTTTCCTCTGCTTAACTATCAGGTTTTTTTTTTTCTAGCGAGTCAATGGCTGAGCAATATAAAAGTTTTAGGAGGCTAGTGCCCTGCCTGGTGTGCCTTGTTTGAATAGTGAAGCTCTCTCTCTCTCTTTTTTTTTTTTGTAAATAGCCAGGCAGTAAATATTTCAGACTTAATGCATCATAGTCCGTGCTGCAACTTTTTGGCTCTGGCTTTGTAGTATGAAAGTAGCCACAGACAACCCAATAAAACTTGCTTTACAAAGTCAAGCAGTGTCTGGATTTGGCTTGTGGTCTGTAGCCTGCCAACCTGTGGTCCAGATGAGAGATAATGGACATTGTATTGTGAATATGACACGTAGATTAGAGAGGTGGGATTGATTCCAGATATGTTGATGAGGTGGAATTTACAGAGGTTGGAGACAGTTTGTAAAGCTGAATGGAAGGGGGAGGTGAACATGGCATTTTAGCGCTTCACTTCAGGCATCAATACTGAAGGATATTGGGTGACAGATACCAGCAGAGAACTCAAACAAAGATAGATCTGTGGGGATGTGATGGAACCAATGTGCAGTGGGTTGAGATTATGGGAAAGCAGTCTCCCACATGAGCCTCAAGTTCAAAATGGAAGTGAAGACCAGAACTGAGGAGTTAGATGTATCAATGTTCCCTTGATAACTTAGTAATTAGAACCATAGGAACTGATGATATATTAAATTCAACAAAAGAGAAGCAAGAGAGAGAGGCTTTGGGAAACCCGCATTTCATCTCTGATATGGCAGAGTGGGTTGCACAATTTCAACTAAGAGCTGTCATCTATTCTCTTTCTTCCCTTCCCTCTGGCAGTTTGAGAGATGGCTTTGGGGACAGACAAGTAGCCCTCAAAATTCATAGGCACATTCTTCTTGGGTTTCATTCACAGGGAATGCAAGAAGACTCCCTTAGGAATGGGGACACTGGTTTGTTAGACCATGTAAACAAATGGCAGTGTGGAAAGTGGCCAGGAAAGCTGACTACTTTTAGGATTAGAAAACTTCTATGATTTGAATACTAAGATGATTTTCTCTTCTCCAGATTCATGTGTGGAAACCATATTAAATATTTAAGATATAGTGTGGTTTTAAAGGCAGCATATGGATGACTAGTGTCCTTATAAGATGGTCTGTAGGAAGCCCCATTGCTTATTCCTGTGACCAATAAGACACCTCTCTGAGTTAGAAAGTAGTTCCACAACAGACTCTGAATTTGCCTTGAGTTTGGGCTTCCAAGCTATTGGAATGAGGGAAATATGTGTCTGTGGTTTACAAGCCTCCCCGTTAATGGTATTTTGTCATAAGTACCCAAATGGACTAGGGTACCAATCTCATGCTCAGCGGCAGGGAAGAGCTTATTTCCTTTGGAACCTGCTTATTATATTTTCTGTTAAGAAGCTAGTTTTTTTTTCTTTCCAGAAAAAATTGCATGGAACTGAGGTACTTTATTGATCCTCACTCAGGTAGCTAAATAGAAATGAGTATCAGATTTGGCAATACAGTTGTTTGAGAGTTGAAAAGAAAAAGAGCTGCATGGAATTCAGTAATCTCTTCTACTTGGAGTGTCTCTTCAGCATTAACTCTGTTTGTATCGTAATTATCATTCAGAGATATAGTCACATAAGTAAATATTTGAATGCAGAGTTTAAATGTTTCCATAGAAAAATTATCCTGGATACTTTGGTCTCTTTATGAAGCAAAAAAATAGGAAATGGGAAAGAGATCTAGGGTAGATTTTTAATAATATGGATTTTTCCTCCTTTCACATAGTGTGAAAATTATAGTCACTGCCAGCAACCCTAAAACCGTCAGACCACTTTCAGAAATTCACTCACCTCTTAAACACTTAGAGGCTGAATTGAGTGAAAACCCATTTTCAGAAGAGTTTCCAAGGAAGTAGAAAGCTTCCACACCCTACATCCTCTACTGAAAGAAGTGGAAACTGTGCTCCGCCTGCCAAAGTCCGAATTGTTGTGTCACAGGCTGTTGAACATTATAATCAGTAATAAAAATGTGAACATACTTGATGCTATATTAAAATACACTTTGCAAAGCTTAACCTAATTTTATTTCTGGATTTATTACTACTACTACTATTGTTATTGTTATATTAATATTATTATTTGCAACGCTAACTTTATATTCATATTTCAAATAATAAGAAACCATAAGAGAGGAAAATGAAGGGAATTTAAATAGAATAGTAGAATAATCATACTAATTTTTTCCTGAAGAAAAATCACTTAACTATTTTTGGATCATCTATATGATGCATCAAAGGCTAACAATAGACATTTCCATTTTTATTTTTCTGATTTTTAGTACAGTAAATACTCATATAAAATCTGAAATGTTTCATAAAACAATAGGAGAAAAAAAGCCGAAGTCATTCCCAGGTCTTTTAGGGTTAATCACTGTTAAAACTTCAAAGAGAATTCTAGACTCCAGACCACATATATATGATCATAAAGACATAGTTTATACGCAACATTGAGAGTTACATAATGTTGCAAAAGTGGGCAAACACTTTGATTTTGTTTGGTTACATAACATTTTTCCTTCAACATTGTCTAGCTGGCATTCTTCCAAGACAACAAATATGAATCGGCTATTAGATTTCTGTATTTTTTCTCTTTTTATCTACTATTCTGTTACACAAATATGACACAATGTACTTAATCAGTTTCATGGTAATTTGATTTTCACCTGTTCTTTACTGCTTGAATAGTAGTAGAAGAGTTATCATGGCTTCTATAGTTTAATGGTTGCATAGAATAAAATTTGAAAATATTTTATTTATTTGTAATAATAATGTGTTCATGTGTTTGTAAATGCATGCCTACTGTGTGCAGGTGTCCACAGAAGGCAGGAGAGGGAGCTTGATGCTCCAGAGATGGAATTACAGGAAGTTGTGAATTTGTATTCAGGGGACCAAACTTGGATCCTCTGGAAGAGCATCTAGTACTTTTGGTTACTAAGTCAACTATCTAGCCCATTATAGAGTAAATCTTAGAAGCAGAATCCATTCATCTATTTGTTCATTTGTCTATTCATCAGTAAGCATTTGTACCTTAGGGTACTCATTGGCTTAAGTACAAGAAAGGTAATTAAAGCAATGGAAGGATGAAGGCCAAACAAAAGAGTGAAGACCACTGGGGTGCACGTGAAACAATGAGACACTGTAGGGTAGGATTAAACTTGTTCCTAACAGGGAACAGGGACCAGTACAGGGTTTTCTACTATATGCCTTTCTAAAATGAGTCCCAAGGACACTCTGAGGTCTGTAGACTGAGCTCTAGGACAACCGATGCTTGAGGCTAAGCAAGAGTAGTCAAGGAGGCAGAAAGTGAATCAGGACAGTAAAAATGTGGATGGTGGTGAGTAGGTTAGGAATAGATGTATTTTGATAATATTTAATTCAAATGGGAGTGGGTAGAAAGAGTTTCAAAGGACTATGAAGACAGAAAAACATATCATCCCACTTCCATCATGGTGTCAGGAGAACCTCCAAATTCTCAAAGGGCTGGGGAAGGGATGAATGAAGTTTAAGATAAGGAGGTATTTGCTTATGTGGAACCATGATCCCATGCACCAAGGTGGAAGAAGTAGGCAACATTGGAAAGACATGGTCAGATTAGAAAATGAGGTACATTTCTATGGGGAGATGACTATGGATGCTGTGATCCTGCTAGAGACTGGAGTGATGAGAAATTCTGTTAGTGGAGATTTGAGAGTGTTTCAAACTCAAAAGTACAGGAGACTGAATTGTCAAGGCCTATGCTTCCTAGACACGAACAGAGCCTTGCTTGGAGATAGTGAACCCCGAGGGCTTTTTGATAGATACAGAGCTCTATCTTAAAGAAGCAATGTGAGGGTTTGGCATGCAAGCCTGATGACCCATGATTGGTCACCAGAAACCGTGATGGAAGGAGCAAACTGACTCCCTGAAAGTTGTCCTCTGACCCCTACACATGAGGCATAGAGCACATGTACCTGAACTCACACATGGCAGGGGTGATATTGACAACATTGTTACGCCAGTTGTTAGTGACAAAAATAATGAAATGAAGCTTCATTTTGCAGTACAGATGATTAAAGATACCTCAGGAGATCAGAAATATAGAGAGCAAGTGACTATAGGGTGCTCAGCTGTCTTTGGTTCATCAACAAGGCAGCTCCTACATTTACCCCTCAGGGAAATCCATGGAAGAAGTAGCACAGGATTTTAAGAACCCAAGGACCAGGATGTCTGCTGTGTGATAGTGTCTTCTGGAAATGAGACTGACTGTGGACCTTTAGAATCTCAGCAGTATTGGTTGCATAAACAAGACCTCATGGTAACAAAAGTCTACATGGTAATGGTAATGGGGAAAGTTTACAACCTCTACCCCTAGATGGAGAGCTATAAGCAATCAATGGTTGGGGAGAGAGAGAGAGAGAGAGAGAGAGAGAGAGAGAGAGATTCCTCCAAAGAAGAGTCCACTGACAAGTTATCTAATTCCAAGTGAGCAGCTTTAAACCTATGTGCATATGAGAAACAGCAGAGGAATCCTGTTCTCACTACCTTGGCCCCACAGACTGTCCCAGGGATACAACTGTCACCCACATTCAGAAGGCCTAGTTTGGTCCTATGCTGGTTTCCCCACTGTCAGGCCAGAGTCAGTGAGCTCCCATTAGCTCAGGTAAGCAGTTTCTGACTTCTTTGCTCATATTATTGCTCCTCCCTCTGTTTGACTGGACTTTGGGAGCTCAGCCCAGTGTACCACTGTGGATCACTTCCTCTGCTTCCATCAGTTACTGGATGAAGGTTCTGTGATGACATTTAGGAGAGTCAATAATCTGATCACAGGGCAAGACCAGTTCAGGCACCCTCTCCACAACTGCTTCGGGTCTTAGGTAGGATCAACCTTGTGGATTCCTGAAAATTTCTCTAGTGCCAGGTTTCTTGCTAGCCCCATAATGGTTCCCTCAATCAAGATATCTTTTTCCTTGCTATCCCTCTCTGTCCTTCCCCCATTTCAACAATCCTGTTTCATCAAGTATTCCTCCTTCCCTTCTACTCCTCCCGTTATGCTCTCCCTTCTCCCTCCACACCCACACTCCCAATTTTCTCGGGAGATCTTGTCTGTTTCTGTTCCCAGGGGGATCTATGTATGTTTCTCTTAGGGTTCTCCTTACCTAGCTTCTCCGGGATCATGGACTATAAGCTCTTTATCTTTTGCTTTACAACTAAAATCCACTTATGAGTGGGTAAATACCATGCTTGTCTTTCTGGGTCTGGGTTATCTCATTCAGGATTTAATTTTTTTTCTAGAACCATCCATTTGCATGCAAATTTCAAGATGTCATTCTTTTTGTTTTACTGGTGAGTAGTGTGCCATTGTATAAATGTACCACATTTTCTTCATCTGTTCTTCAGTTGAGGGGCATCTGGATTGTTCCCAGGTTTTGGCTGTTACAAATAATGTTTTTATAAACATAGCTGAGCATATGTCCTTACAGTATGATTGAGCATCCTTTGAATATATGCCCAAGAGTGATATTGCTGGGTCTTGAGGTAAGTTGATGTACTGGGCTTTTGGAACCCATTCTCTTTGGAGGGATACCTTTCTCAGCCTAGATATAGTGGGCAAGGCCTTGGTCCTACATCAAAGCAATGTGCTAGACTTTGTTGACTTCTCATGGGGAGCCTTACCCTCTCTGAGGGGTGGATGGGGGTCAGAAAGGGGGAGCAGAGAAGCAGGAGGCAGGGAGGGAATGGGAACTGGAATTGGAATATAAAATGAGAAAAGACAGCTTTTTAAAAATCTAAATTAATTAATAAAAGAAAGCCTGTTTTTGCCTTGCTGGAGCCTCCTTCTCATTGATTCTAATATGAGGTGAAATATGAAAATAAAGTTTTCTTCAGAGATTCTTAATTTTTTTATCCTCCTAAGTTAGACTCGGCATGTTTGCTCTAACACAGAACTGATGATCTCGTGTCCCTGTACAGCTAGGAAACAAGGAGACTGTACATTGGTATATCGGTGAGGTTCGCCATCCATGTCAAAACAAGCAGAGCTGTACATTGCTGTATTGGCGAGGCTTACCATCCATGTCCAAACCAGGAGGCCGTACACTGGTATATTGGCCATCATATCATACATCCATGTCACTGGTTTTAGAATTAGCTCAGGAGACAGAGCTAGGAGCCTGTGTTTTATAGAATTTCCATAGAGAATGAACCAAACAAAGAAGATCTGCTCTCTCAGTAAGTAGCACTTTCCAATAGTTAGTCAGAAGAAAAAGCACCTGGTACCACCCTGTATCCCTCCACCCCCTTTTTTTTCTGAGTGAGGTTTTCAATAGACTATTGCTGTTAGCAGACTCTGTGTTCTTCAGCCTTCTAGTGTGGACTGAATCCAGAAGTTCTCTAGGTAGCCTCCAGACCTCAGTATAAGCTAGGACTGTTTACTATAGTTCACTATATTAAATTTTAAATGTTATCTAATCATGAAACCATAAGGATGTTCAAATTTACTAAATTGTATATATAACCATGGGGTGTGGTGGGGGTTCCTAGATGATGCTACTTAAGAGTATATTCTTCTGAAGATAGTTGCAATAAGATTTATCATTCAACATGCATTTTAAGATGTGACCTTATCATCTTTCTGTGTAAAGCTGAATTTTTGTCCCATGAATTTACAATGGCTTTATATTTCGCTCCCAAACTATACAATGTTCAGGAGGCACCTAGTTTAATCTCACCCGATTTCTTGTTCTAAAGGATACAATCAATAAAAAAAAATGCTTGTTTTGTTAACCTACTAAGCTGGGGTGTTGTTTTATTGTAGTAGTAACTGTAATGAAAATCACTGGTAGGAAAGGAATGGGGCTTTTGTAAGTAACAGGCTGGAATAATTCTGACAGAGAAGGAGAAAAGATGCAACGGTAGAAACCTTTAGGCAGTTGGTGGTGTTGGTGATGTTTGGACATGAGTGGTACCATGGTAGAATGGCGGTGAAGCAGGGGAACACAAAGAGTGAAACACACGGTTTCAAAGTATGGGAGTCTTGCTTGAAGGTTTCAATCTTAAGGGACAGGAAGCAAAAAGGCTGAAGGTTTAAAGAGGAAAGACATGAAGGTTTGAAATGGCAGGCAACACTGGGGATTAAAATTTTGGAAGTGAAGACGCTATCATGATTCCTTGCTAGAATGGCCATTGAAAGAAGAGACGACTTCGTCAAAAGAGAGGTCATCAGATAAGTTTTCAAGTAGAAGCTTGAATTAGAACATGGGTTTCTCCCTCTCTCTCTCTCTCTCTCTCTCTCTGGTGGCAAACCCCTCACGTCCATGCTCACTCATATGCAGTCCTGTTGTTCCAATGAAAGAACACAAACAGAGACACGCTTTAAGGCTACACTTGTACACGTTGTACTGTGTTCATATTCTCATTGGTCAAAGCAAACCACATGACTTTCTCCACACCCACAGGGTGGGAGATGCCCATTTTGCCTTCAGAGAAATTTATTAACACATGATCCAGCCTACCTCGATTGTTAATACAAACAGCGGATGATTATGGGGAAAGGAAAGGAGATTTTAAGGGATGGAATGGTGGGGGGACAGAACCCAGGTGACATTATGAAGGAAAGGGGAATATTGTGATAGAAGGCACAAGGGGGGAGCATGGGAGAGAGATGGGTGAGAGAAAGGATCTGTATGAAAACGCATGAAGAAACTTGTTCCTTTGTATGATAATCACAAAACCTCAAACTGTAGAGGGTTTTAAATACGCAGGTCGTATTAAAAAGAAAACCCGAACCCACCATACCCACTGCAATATGGAGAAATGTATGGCCAACATCATTGGTCCAAAAGATCACACTAGTATTAACACTGAGCTGGAGAGTGACCACATATTATCATTGTATATCACCTTGAAAAATACTATGTTCAGCTAAAACTCCAGCTAAGTTGTTTTGCCAAGCAAAGTCAATGCATTGGAACAGACGCCGACCTGCGAACGATCTCTGTGAAGACTGGTTCCCCTTCTCAGCAACTTCTGCTACAGCAGACATCACAATCTCACTACCTTTTCCTGTTGATAAATGTGGAGGAGCGAAATGCCAGTCCACTGAGTGGGCTGGAGTCTGTCCATGTCTAAAATCAAAAGCTTGGCTAACTTCTTGAATTTCTTTTTGTATTTAATTAGATACTAAAGATATAGAGACATTATTTTCATGGAAACTCTAGCTAGTTGCATGACTAAGCCTTAATTGAAACAAGGATTTTGTTTTAAGGAAGGCTAGCATGGACGACGAAGTTCTTCTTTTGGTATGTTCTGGAAATATCTGGGGGATTCTCCTGACACAACAGCCTTCAGAACCTTTTTCAGTCTTACACACGGCTCTTCTGAAGACTATAACTGATGGTTTCTGCACCTGGCAATGGAATTGTACTATTTGTTACTTTGTTTTCCTTGTTGCGACAAAATTCTGGGTAGAAATAACTTAAAGAAAATAAAAGTTTATTTTGGTCCATAGTTTGAAACGATGCAGTTTAGTATGGTGGAGAAGACAAGGAGGCAAGAGAGCATTTAACTGTATGGTAGCTGCCCCTAGAGTCAGGAGCAGAGAGATGAATAATGGTCCTTCATTCGCTTTCTTCTCATCATCCATCCTGGGACCCCAGTCTGTAGAACGGTGTTACTCACCTTCGGGGGTTTCCCATCCTTATTTATCTCTCTCCATCGATTCTTTCTAGGTTACTCCATCCTATCAACTTGACACTCAAAGTTAATCATCACACAAATATCACATGATAGGAAATATGCCTAGAAAAGATTAAAAACAGCTAATATTTAGTGAGCTAAGCATTATGTACTGTTTTTGGAATTTCTTAAATGAATCCTCAACATAACTATGAAGTAAGTGTTATCAAGTCCAACTTATAACTGGGCAAAGTACATCGGAAAGATGAACCTCATGTTATAAACATTGTCTAAGTTACATACGTCATGCTGAGGAAGTCAGAATTCAAATGTGCCTCAAATCTTGAGCTAACTAACACAATGAACCCGTAGTTCCTTCCAAAATGATGTGTGAGACATTCTCGGGTATTGCAGTAAATGGCTGGGTTATTTTGAGATATTGCAATTTTGCTAAAAATAGCAGCAACATCTGTTAGACACTGTGTAGATTACTGCATATAAATTGACCTAATAATACATACATATTTTAGCTTCTTTGTTTTGATTTTTTCCTGAGAGATCTTATAGAAAACCCAAATCAGTCATCTACCAGCCAACCACCCATTGAAATAAACAAGCAATATTTGGGACCCCTGCACTCTAGGTACACAGCAGAATTCTATACCTCCATATCAACAGACAGCTGCTTCTGATTAATCCAAATTTTGCTATTTTTATGTTGTAACCCTTAGTATTTCTTTTATTATTCCTATTAACTTTATCATTTTGAGTAACTTATCTTATTTAGAAATCTTCGTTCTGAAAATATATGATAAAGGTTATCTGCTTTGCTCTTGTAGCTTGCAGATGAGTTTAGAAGGAAGGTAGACTCACTGTAGCTCTCTCAGCACGTGTGAGAAATCTTAGAGTTGAATGGTAACTCAAGATTCTGCATGAAGATGGAAATGGATGCTGCATTCTGGAGTGTAAACTACATGGCTATTTATAACTTCTTTTGTAAGTTTATAGTGAGAAATTAACCCCAATTTCTTCTGGGAAAATCCTGGTATTACTATTTCTGATAAGGGGTTTTTTGTTTCTAGTGCAATTCTTGCTGAGAATTGAAGTTTTTATCTCTAGCTGGTAGTATTGCCAAAGAGATAATAGGATGGCAAATGGATAATGGATTAGTCTATTGTTGAATTCATTGCTGAATGGGTAACTAGAAATTTGTATCCAACTGGAGAAACTAGGAAACTTGGGGTATGCCTTTGAAGGGGTGGTCTTTCCCCAGACTGGCTGTCTGATGTATCTCTGTCTCTATGTCTCTGTCTCTCTTTCCTCTAAATACACAACTAGTGGATCCTATTTGTTCTTTCTCTTTCTGTATATCCTCTCACCGGCACACTCATATAAATTAAGCACAACTGAGAGCTAATACACATTGTCTACATAAAATGTAGGTTTTACTTGAATATTCATCTGTTTGTATGTATTTGTGACAGGAATATCTACAGAAGAGGAGGCCATGCCTTTTGAGGGCAGAGCAGGAGTAGGAGATAGAATGGAGATGGGAGGGCAGGAAGGAAGCAAGTGAGGGAGTGATGCGGAGGAGGAAATGCTGTGATTATATCTTAGTTTAATTGAAATGTATATTGTAATGTAGTACATATAAATATTTATATCTTATATGTTTATATCTTATCAGCATCTACTATCATCCATCCATCTATCTATCTATCTATCTATCTATCTATCTATCTATCTA
>LOEQ01009962.1:35786-57642 GCA_001685075.1 Bramus lutescens | reverse complement strand
AGAGAGAGAGAGAGAGAGAGAGAGAGAGAGAGAATAAGAGAAAGATATTGGACAATAATTGAACAGAGTATAATAAATCAAGGATATTGTTTCTTATCTTCTCTATCCTAAACCCACAAAATAAAATGACCAGATGTCCCCACAAAATATAATGACCAGATGTGCGATAATCTCAAACATTATACTCAGTTGAGAGTTTACAAAGTTTTTGGTATAGTATAATTTCTGATGGTTGATATATTGGAGCCACACTTCTTATATGATACTTAATAATATTTGTTAAATATCCATTTATTTAGCAAGGAATACAATACTAGTACTAGAATTGAGATAGCTACCAAATATGTTAGTTGTATAAAGGGTTAGAACATGACTGGGACCCAAGACATCTTCGGCCTATGGGCCTGTGACTTGAGTGGTCACTAATTAGGTTATTCTGCCTTCTGGTTTACCACTCTTAATGTACATCTGAAGATGCTTTTACCTTTGAAGATGGATGTAAGCATTAACTGATATTTGTAATAAGCTTTCATGTCCTAAGATGAAAGGTGCAAAACATTTATACTCTTGTTCCTCTTATTTTGCAGTAATTGCTTATCTAATGCTGCTGCATTAAACACTAAAGATAATGACTTCTGTAGAGTATTGTAGAAGAAATGGACCAGGTAAATGTTAAAATGTTCTTCTATTGTAAGCCAGTGAACTATCAAGATTGCCTTTGGGCTGGATTTTGTCTGTGTTGGTTACCCTGAAATAAAAGTGGCTCGGTGTGAATTAAAGGAAGGATGTAGCCTTGGGGTACCTTCTCAGAAGAGTTCTAGCCTGATACTTATTTCATAAAACGTCCTATTGATCTCAGAATCCTCTACATGATAGGTGACAAGATTTATCTTTAGAATATCTATATTGTTAGAAAAGAGATATATAATACTTCAGCCAGTCAGAATCTTAGTTCTTTGGACCATTACTTACTACTAGGAGAAGGATGGGGTAATGCTACTTATCAGAGGAGAGTGAAAGCTCAGAACAAACTGGAATTTATTTTGTTGATAGTACATTTAGTAGTTCTATGACCTAGGAAAGTTTGTTAAGTTCTTGATTATCCTACTATCTTATCTGTAAAATAGGATGAAAACACAACATATATCTCATAGAATTGTTGCAATGATAAATGAGAGCGTTCATTTAAAAGTGTTTTGTTGAGTATCTGGTCTCAAATTCTTTGTAAAATAAAAATTCTTGCAGCTACTTAGCAGTTTGCTGCAGAAAAACAAATAGTTAACATGTGTAAATAGTCTTGAACTGGTTTGGGAATGTAATAATAATATAATTACGAACTAGTCTTCAGGATAAGCTTGGAAGTTCCATGAACTATCCAAAACAACTGAAACCCCTCTCCATTAATATGGAGCGTTACTGTTTTCTAGAAGATCTGCATTCCCTTTTCCCTACATTCCTCCACATTTTATATAACTTACCTCACAGGGAATTTTTATTCTGAAGTATATGATCTTTTCTCAAGTTGCAAGATTCCTATCTGAGACTTATTTACTATCTACAATCTAATGTATATGTGGCAGCTGTGGAACAGCTGAATAGTCCTCAGTTATTTATGAAATAATAAATGGATCAAGATAAGCATGTAGCTCATGCTATTCTCTTATGTGGACATTTCAGATTGCTGTGAGTTCAAGGCATGCTAAGGCTACATGGTCTGTTCATGGACAGTCTAAGCTACAGAATAAGATCCTCTCTCAAAATATAAAAAAGGAAGAAATTGAGCAATAGTGAGGGCAGAGGAAGAGGTAGAGAAGGAGAAATTAGAAGGGGAGGAAGAGGAAGAGAAAAATTGAAGAGGAGACTGAGAATAATAATAATGACAACAACAATAAGTGAGAACAGATTTTAGTAGAATCTTGAAAGCATTTCTTTTCTGTCATTTTAGTCTTAATTTGCTTACATAAAACATCGGCATGGAATGCCTAGCAAAAGTTATTTTCCTTAGCATTATAGCATCTTCAACTTTCTAAATACTTGATTTCAAATCCTTTCATTAGAAAATGTCCTTTATGGGGCAATATAGCTTATATGCTAAATATTCAGATTCTTCATTGGGAATACTTTGATTTATGTTCAAATGCAATTCAGTTCTCTATTGTCATTGCACAAGGTAATTGTTGCAAAACCATAGTGGTTTCTTATTCTTTAGTTCTTTATTCCTTTGCATACATTACTCACTATAGTAATGGTTTAAAATACCAAACACTGTCGTTTTTATTTTTCAAAGTTGGCCTATGGCACATAGAATAATATTTTATCTTGTCAAAATGACACAGACTCTATTTTCTTTAACTTATATACTGATAAGGATGGTGTTATTAATATAAATTGGATTAGAAACATTGCAAAAGAAAGATAATTGTCTATGGGTGGGTGGGAATGATAGTTGCAAAATAAGTTAAATTTAAAACATTAAATTGAGAATGCCTGGTACAATTTTTATTTTTAATGTTTTGATTTTTATATTTTATACTCCATCATATAGTATGATACATTTCTTATATAGGTGAAGAATACATGGAGGATTAGTTATAGATATATAAAGGATATAACTTTTCCTATATCTGATGATTTACTGGTGAAATATGTTTAAAATAGCTCTAATTATGACTTAAACTGAATATATGAAAGCTCTCTTTACTTATATCTATAGTTAAATCTATGTTTATGTCACAATGAGATAACACAATATAAAAAGGAAATTTGTCAAAAACATTTTCATTTGTTATATAAATTGAAATAATTTGTGACAATATAGCTATTATCTACTAGACTAAGACATTAAAAATAAGAGTTTTGAATTCAATAGGGAGAGATATTTGAGATTAAATGCATACTGTTGTACTAAAAATGAGTGAGATTATACATTCAGAAAAAATTATATACTATAGTCCCTAATTTATTCCTTTAATATATACATTTTTGAGAATAAGAGTGATCGCTAAAAATAAAGAGTATATCTGTAAATTCTATCTTAATGGTGAAGTCACTCCAATGTTTGTTTCCACAGATATATGATCCCAGGAAACAAATTTAAGTACAATTATGTTGACTTCATTTCTACCTCTTTTCTTTTATATGCTATTATATATGTTATGACTATTTAGTAACTGATATGGTAACAGTATTGATATTTTATAAAGATTACTTTATCACTAGCTGTTACACTTGAAGAGTAGGCCCTGAACCTTACCTGGGAAACACAATAGAGCCAACGTTGTTGGGGGAGATGTGGGTGAGCCAGCTGTAGTGTCATATTATTTGTATTTTAATAATTAAAACTTTCCTGGAGATCAGAAAGTAAAACAGCCCCACTGGCCAGTCTTACAGACCAGGCAGTGGTGACACACACCNNNNCCAGGCAGTGGTGACACACACCTTTAATCACAATAGACATAGTAGTTGCCATAAAACCTGGGTAGGGCATGCCTTTAATCTGAGTGGTGCACGCTATTAATCTCAGCTCTAGATAGAATTATAAATGGGAGGAGAGGAGGAGATAGCTCTCAGTCACAGTATCATTTTGATGTTTTCTGGAGACAGGATCATCATTTCGGGCTGAGTAGAAGAGCCAATGGCTGGCTGTTTTGCTTTTCGGACCTTCAAGTTGAATCCCAATTTCTCTCTCTGATATTTTATTAATTGTGCTTGAAGCCAGCCCTGAAGTTGTAAGCATGGGAGAGCTGTCCCCCTACTCCTGTCTTGCAGTTGTGTGGATAGGGAAGAGATGCCACCCTCATCCCTTTCTGCCTACAATGGACAAGAAAGCTGGCCCTCCTCCTTACCAGATGCAGTACCGAGAAAAGCAGGTGCTGTTCCTTGTCTAAACATAATAGTAAAGCTGGCCTTGTAGTTGTCAGAGGTGTAGGTGAGCCAGCCCAGAATTTGTGAGCACAGAGAGATGTTTCAATTGTTCTTTTGGCATGTGGAAGCATGGGTGAAGGAGAGATCCCCCATCAATGCCTGAGACAGGTGGAGGATCTGGCCTGGTCATGGGGTAAAAAGAGCAAAAGGGGTATTCCTGCCTCTTGCCAGTTGCAGTACTCACAGTCTTCCCTGTACATTGCCAGGGCAACACAACATAGCTGACCCTGATGTTGTAGGTAGAAGAACGAACCCTGAGTTGTGAAAGCAAGAGAAATAACCCCAGCCCTTGCTCATTGTTGTAAGGGGTGAATTAGCCAGGGTAATGCTGGAGAGCTCAACCAGGCATTGAGCACAGACGAGAGTTGGTGGGCAGACCAACCTTGCAGCTCCCCAAGCCCAGAACCAGGGTTATAACTTGGCCGGCCCCAACATCCACCCCATCTATGACCTACTGGAGCAAATGAAGTAACCTGACCTGCAGATCCAAAGCTGCAGGATCTCCAGAATAAAGGGCAACAACAGGATATCCAAGAAGAGAGTCTCAGTGAGGGTCCAACATCGAAAGTGTAGCAGAAACTAGAGACCTTAAACCAGACAAATGACTCTTTCCAATGGTCACTTGGAAGTAAAGATACATAGACAAAAGGGTTTACTGCATAGCTCACTCTGTCACAGTCAACTTCCATGATGAGATTTTTTTAATCCCCCCTTTTCTTATTCTTTTTTTTCAATTAAATTTTATCTTATTTTTGGGGGGGATGATTCAGAGATAGAGAGAAGATATGAATGGCCTGGGAAATGAATGGGATCAAAATACATGATGTAAAAGACACATAAAATAAATAAGAAGATTGCTTTTTTTAAAAGATCACTTTATTATGCTATAAAAATAGCTTATTATACATGACCAGTTCAGGTTATTTTTAAAACTATCATCCATGTACTATGTTAAATATATTTAATATGAAAGAGAATTCTACGTTTGTTTAGATAAAGTATAACACACACTTAATCCTCCCCAAATTTATGAACCAGTTACAAAATTAAAGCTGTGTTATCTCGATTATGTTACTTTCCATTCAGTTATGGCAGTCTTTAGTTTTAGGAAGAATATACATTGAGAACTGAAAACATTATTTTATTTTTAAATTTTGAGAGCACATATGTGTTTAGTTTCTTGGTTTTTTTTTTGAATATATCCAATATGAACAATTAGCTGCAAGAGATATGTTATTTGATAATGAAAAACCCTTAAAAAGAGCAATAAAAATAATAAAAATTATAAGACACCTCCTTTTAGAAGATACCCCTACAGTTTATTTATAGATTTTCAAAGTAAAAGGATCAGAAAATTACAGATCAATCTCCCAAAAATGCTGTAGAATAATGTTCTTGTACACTGTAAAGGTTTATCACTCATATTGTTTTAATAAAATGCTGATTGGCTAGAAGCCAAGCAGGAAGTATAGGTGGAGCAACAAGACTAGGAGAATTCTGGGAAGAGGAAAGCAGAGACACAATTGTCATCCAGAAGCAGACGAAGCAAGATGAGAATGCCTCATTGAGAAAGCTACCAAGCCACATGGTTAAACATAGATAAGAATTATGGGTTAATTTAAATTGTAAGCGGTAGTTAGTAATAAGCCTGAATAGTAGACCAAGCAGTTTATAATTAATATAACCCCCTGTATATTTATTTAAAATTGAATAGCTATGGGAATGGGTGGGACAGAAACTTCCCACTACATAAGGATACTTGTGTTTATATTAAATGAAAAAAATAAAAATACCTTGCATAGGTCACAATTATATGACCTACTTCAGCTACTAATTCTTCACAATGAAGCTTTTGTATGTATTATTACAAAAATGTAGAAAAATAAGACTGGTATGACTATCTTCAAACAATATTGTGATTTTATAATTTTCATCAAACTAATATTAATGTTATATATAATATTGGGTTAGTTATTTTTTATATTTCTATGATAAGTCATAATGATCGAGGTAGCTAACAGAAAATAATTTATTGGCAGCTTCCAATTTAACATGGTGAGTCAATGACTACCATGTCAGGGAGCATAACAAGTAACAGGAAAGCCTGGACCTGGAGCAGTAGCTAAGAGCTGAGAGAAAGAGTGAGACACTGAGAATGGTGTGTACTTGGAGATTTAAGGTTCACTATTCACACCACACAATTCCTTTAACAAGACCACATACTTTATGTGTGTTTATCAAATGTTGCTATTGTTTCCCAGAGTTCTTTATAATTTAATTTACCTCTCTGAAGTACGTTAGATTGTTGAGTAAGTTGTATTTATTCTACCATAGTAAAATATCCAGTGATATACTCTATACCCAAAACAAATCATTCATATATATGATGTGGCTATGAAGGCCACTGTCATTCAAACCAACATACATAAATTCAATTTTACTATAAACATTTTTTCAAATTTATTTTTTTTATAAAAAAGTTCTGTCTTTATTTAGTGTTGCTGATGTCATTCCTCTCTGAATTAGAGTAATTGATCTTTTCTAGAATCTGAGTCTAAATACAAGCATAGTTAATGACCCTTGAAAAATATTCATTCACTTATTAAGTCAATAAATATTTAAAGATCACTGGCCATGTTTAAAGTACATTTTGAGTAAATTAGCAACTCTAGTAAAATTCAGAATGTGCTAAGGTTTATAAAATGGCACAAATAAGATGTTACTGAAATACAGAGAGATTAGTGACTACATTAGGAAGTTAGTACATTGAGAGTAAATTTTGAACTTACTACTAAATCCCTATAGAAGCAAATATAATAGAATTAGAAAATGATTATTTCTGATTGAACAAATTAAAATTTATTTCCTGTGAAAGGTAGAATAGACAGTCATAAACAAAAAAGGAGCTATGCCCACAATGCATTTCACTGAGAAAACTTTTGAAGTCTGTTGACGGTTGCAATCAGTCTGTACTAGTATTGTAGCAGTGGAAAAAAATGATTCTGAAAGTAGAAATAGGGTTCAGAGTAATATTCAGGATAAAAGAGCTGTGTTTACCAAAAGTTATTATTATTTCCTATGGAAAACTTTATAATTCATTTTACTTTCCTGCAGCACTTTAGACTGTTACGTTGTCTTTATTCTAAGTAAAGTATGCAATGGTATACTCTAGACCCAGATAAGTAGTGTCTAGAAAACTTTACTATTAAATCCAGAAGAGTAATTTCTACCTAGCGAAGTAAAGATTTCCTTGATATTCTAATGATATTGTTTAAAGATTGCTTTTCTCAATTATCACTTACCTTTAAAACAATTATTTTATTTGTTGTATTATTAAACATCAAATAGACAAAATTATTTTGGAGGCCAAACTCTATTATTGTGTAGAAAAATTGTGAAAGAATCATGTATACATCATAAGTAAATAGGAAATATTTTAAAAAGGCATTAGGCATCTTGATTTTTGATTGTAAAACACTTAGTATATAATACAAAAAATAGTATGTGTTCTACTTCTATGGCTCCTAAATAAATCTGTATTCTCTTCTTCCCTCAACAGCAGACCATTAACATTTTCTTTTTCTTTTACTTCTTGTCATGTCAACAAATGCTCTTAACTTAGCCAAATAGAGCATTAAAGTTCCATAAAGTTTTTAAGATTATTGGAATTTTATGGAGACTATGGTGACCTGGATATAATTTAAAAATCTTCCCTACCTTTTAATTCATAATTAGGAATTTCCTAGGTGAACCACGAGTAGGGGAATTCTAGTCTTGAAAGATTTTTGTTTATGGAGAGCAGGTTCTGTTTACAATGAAAACTGTATAACAGTTGTGCTGCATTTCTACTGATAAAGCATTCAGTGACTGACTGTGCAGAGCAACTTGCCATGTATTCTTTAGGTTGTATATTCCTTTCTGTGTATTCAGTAACACCAAGTACATTCCAGTTCAAAGATGTCTTTCATTTTCTCCACTCTCTATCTGCTAAGTTGCTCATTTTATTTAGTGCTTTTCTTATCAACCATGAATGACTCATGTCCATATTGAGTGCTACCTATGGTATCTAACAAGTTGGATTTAAATCCATTTCTCTTTTTTTACTTATACATTTACTTCAACTGAAATGGCTATACTCAATAAGTTATTTAAGTTGTTAAGCAAAAGTATAATGTTTATCCATCTTCATTAAAAAGAGGAATTATAATAGGCTTTTTTTGTAATTGGCAAGCTCATTGCTGCTACAATCCCAAACAAAATGAATTTTAATATCCTTTACTCAGTGATTAAGGCAGGGAAAAAATAAGCCATGTAGAAGTTAAGAAAGGCAACAGAAGGTAATACACAGATTAAGAAGAGAAGGGAATTTTAGTATTACTACATCTCATAGGGACTGGGAGAGAAGAAAATATTGTCAGGGGAAGAGAGATATGAGAACTACATAAAATGAAGTCATAAATATTCAAAATTACCTAGTATAGAAATAGCTTATTTATTTTTAGGTGAGTATAATATAAAACAATCAAGAGTAAATAGTACTCTTGGTAGTACCCAGTTCTAAACATTACTGATAGGAGTGCCATGCAGTAGTAACTCTGCCCATTGATGTCAACACTTAAATTATCCTTGACCAAGCTACCCATCCTGGATTTGGTGGTGGTTATAGGTGGCTATCCTTTTAATGTAGTAGTCCATTTCTATGTCCTACTAATCAGAATTTTCTTTTGCTATTCATTAAAAAAGAAGGAACTACAAAACTATATTTTGCTTTTTCTGCTTCAGGAAAAGGACATAGGAAAGACCTGTAATTATTAAAGATATGTTTTCATAAATTACTTATGTTTTTTCACAAATTTGAATCATTTCAAGCTATTTCCTTACTTATATCACTGGTACTCTCTATTTTCCAACCTAGCAATGAGTGTGAAATGAGACGGAAATAATGAAATATAGATATAACTACTCTGCATAGCAGAACAGATGTAAAGAAACCTGTTCTTTGTATACACTACCAAAAAAAATGCAAACACCAACCCAGCAACAAACATTTCCATTTACAATGCTTGGGGAACTCCACAAAGAGGAGACAGGAAGAGTGTAAGAGCCAAAGGGGTTGGATAATGCCAAGGAAGTAAAGGTTTTTAAACACAATTGGGCCAATACACATATGAACTCATAGAGACTGAAGCAACATTCACAGGGCCTGAATGAGCTGCATGGGTCTATACCAGATATAGTCTTAGAACTTAAAGGACAAGTGGACACATGCCCCTATGCCTAAGCCATAAGTTATCTACAGTTGATAACCACTTGCACATAGAAACATAATTTTCTTCAAGGGAATTTCGCTGGAGGAAACAAACTACTCTTACGTTTAGGCCATATGCCCAACAGTAGATGGCCAATAGAAAATTAATTCAAGGCATGCTTGGAGGTTCCTTATCTAATAAGGTCCTGTAAAGACTGTTTTTATTTAATTTAATATTGTTTCTTTTACATTACAGATTAATTGAGTATATATATATATATATATATATATGTTACAGGTTTCAATTTGTGCTTTTATAGAATTCCTAAATGTGTTGTGAATGAGTGGATATCTGAATCTATATCTGTTTTTTATGTCTTCTTTGTTTTCTTCTGATTTGTTTTTACCTTGTTATATTTAATTTTATTTTAAGAAAATACATTGCATTTTAATCTTCAAGATGAAGTCAGGATGCACTGGTCTTCTAAAATATTAAAATTGTGCAAAATAATTTCAATAAGATGTATTCTTCAATTTTTATGAAATTTGGTTATATTGAATATTGCTTCAACAAAAGTGACAGAGCAAGTTGGCAGCAAAAGTGTCAAAAATTACTGTGAGATGATGTATACTAAGATGAAGGAAATGATAAAAATTTTGGAGACTTGCACATTTGATTGAAATAGTTTGAAGATGAAGAAATGTCAATTGCTAATAATTAATCAATATATATGCATTTACCAAATATAAGCTGAGAGTGAGTTTGGATATTTCCTCATTTGAGGCTCATATTTCAGTGGAAGTAATACATGATAAATTAATAAATAATGCAAAATAATGTTATTTTATGATGACTGTCATAAAGCAAAAATCTACAGCATGATAAGAGAACAATAAAAATGATGGATGAAGGGGAAATGTGAATTGTTTGTGATGATCTAGGTAATATTTACCAATTTATGAAAACTCACTTACTCCAACTAGTGTCGCCCACATGTTTAAATGACAACACACTGGATCAAGGAAAACGTATCAATAGACAGACACTGAAAACAGCATGATTCTCCCTCCCTTAGTAACTATCAACTACAAATAGTTCCTGAGTATGTGATGGAGAATTTCCCTCTTTCAGAATGACTTGATCTTGTCTAAGTCTTGTGTACATTACATTGCTTAATCCCCCTTTTTAATTAATGAACTATTAAATTATTTCATATATTGGTTCACCAAATATCCAATTACTGTGCAAATTTAATTTCCTTTTGCATATTCTTTAGTAGTTGAAATATTGAATTACATAGTACTTCTATTTCTTTTTTCTTCCCTCCTGTCCTCTTTCCATTATTGTGGTAATTATTTGCTTGTGCTATAATAAATTACACTTGTCTGAGGTTCAGAGTGTGGAGAGAGCCACTAGTTATTCATAGAGGCCAGGCAGTGGTGGCACACACTATTAATCCCAACATTCAATAGACAGAGGCAAACGGATTTCTGTGAGTTCATGACCACCCTGGGCTACACTGAATCAATCTAAAAGAGAAGCAGACCCAAGCGGTGGTGACTCTCACCTTTAGTCCCAGTACTAGGGAGGTGGAGATGAGAAGTGATAGGGTTGGGCAGAGAGAGGAATATAAGGCAGGAGGAGACAGGAGCTCAGGATTCAGTCTGAGGTTTTGTAGAGAGGGCATTCAGTCTGAAGACTTTTAGAGACAGGATACCGCATTGGGTATGAAAATTTTATAGAGGTTGGGTGTTCTGCCTCTCTGATCTTTCAACATTTACCCCCTAATATATGACTGCTTTTTTCTTACTAAGATAAATTAGAAATCAAGCTACACCTTCTTTCCTTCCTTCCCTACCTCCATCCCCCCTTTCCTTTCTTCCTGTTTCCATTTCTTTCATCCCCTCCACTACTTCATTTCCTTCTTCATCTTCTTCTACCAGTGTCTCAGGTATTCCAAGCTAACCCTGAACTCATTATGTATCTAAGGATGACTTTGAATTTTCAATATTTCTTCTTCTATATTTTGAGTACTGAAGTTATATATGTTCCCAACTTGATCTGTTTATGCAGTTCTGGGTGATGAATTCAAGGCATTGTCCATGTTAAGTATATACTCTATTAATTGAGATACTTCTCTAATTCAATAATTCTATTTTCATTCTTTTGTGGAACTTACATGTTTTTATGTAATGATGCTACTATTTTAAATTTCTGTGAGTAAGTGTTTAAGTGTTCCTTTTCCAGGACATTTCTCTAGTATTTGTTGTCTTTCATGTTTCTAAAGATAGGTATCTTAACATGAGAGACAATATCTCATTGTGATTATAAGTTTTATTACACTGATGATTAGATTAGTATTGTAGAGATTTTTCATGTATTTGTTTGACATTTTCATGTCTATTTGTGTGAAGTAATGTTTACTGATAATAAATAGCACTTTTTAGCAGAAAAGGAGATTTAAAAGTTAATTTATGTCTACTTTTAAGAAATGTTTGACAAACTTCCTTTGCCCAATTTTTACTCAGCTTATGAGATGTCTTTCAATGAAGTTGCTTTTGTTATTTTCTCTCTCTCTCTCTCTCTCTCTCTCTCACACACACACACACACATTACTACTACATGGACATTGACACCTATCATAAATTTTCTAACATATTTCACAAGATTACAACTTATTTTCCTGATTTGATTGAATCGTTTCTTTGTATATTTTTAAATTTCACTAAATTGTCTAAAACCAAGGATATCTCTTGCTAGGATGACCATAGATTTCCATTTGGTTTGATTCAGTTGTAGTTGCATTATTTTTTACTTTTTGATGTCAGATTTACATGATTTTTTTCTGGTTTCATTTAGATTTTTTAAATGTCATACTCAGTCTAGATTTTGCAGATTTATCTTAGAAATGTTTTGCCAATCAGCCTCTTCAGAGATGCCTGACAAGTTAATTGGCATGATCTTGAATCAGGTTTCTTGCTGTAGTGCTTGGACTGTCAGGATTGATTCCTGAGTCAGGCAAGGAGAAGCCTATGAATCTCAATCGCTAAAGATCTTATCTAAGAACTGTAATAACCATGGGAGCTAGCCTGAGGACGGGCTTTTCTAGGACTAAATAAGTAGTGGGTAGGATAATAGACTTGGTTCTGTACAGATGGTTCTGAAGTTATAAACTTTGGTGCCAATTTTTGGAATTTAGTCTACAATGCATGCAGATGGGTCTGATGTATGAATGTATGTATTTTGTGGAGGGCATTGTATCACAATGGTGTCCAACACATAATCTGACTAGATAACTGTATGAGCATTAAGTCTAACCACTATGAGTATACAAGGATGAGCCTAGAATCCAAGTCTATTTAGACAGGCTTGTGCTCTGTCTCCATCATGTTGGAATGAAGTCCCAATCTATAAGGATAATTCTGAAATCAGTCTGTGGATATTTCTCTGACACTTGGTCTGATCCATGAATCTACCAGACTCTAGGATCCTTAAGATTAACATGAATCATGAGACCTACCTGTTGCTTTAACAATTATGGATACTGAGTTTGAGAGATGTGGTCATGAGCTTTCAGTAACAAAACAAGCTTGATAACTAAAACAGAATAATCTGCTCTAAAGCATGACAATATAGAGGCTGGCCTAAAAACTAAGTGTGTAGGTTGTATAATGGTGAGTTGGTCTTCTAGAGCTGATTGGATTTTAAAAGTATAAAATATGTAACAGAACATAGGCCCACTACCTCAGTGCTGTAGCTTGAATTAGTAGGGTCCAACATGGAGATTATTTCAATAGCAGTTAACAGGAACCTCATTGCACATGTCCTAACCTAAAGGTCCATGAGCATAACATGAGTCTTAGTGCCCTAGAATATCCCACGGTACCTTAGTTGTTAAAAGTAAATCTAATATTGGGTTAGTACAAAAGATTGGGATTGCTGGGTTCTCCTTTCTTAAAGGCAGTCATGGATGCCATTCTGTGTATTCTTGGCTGGATTCCAAAGCAATGTGAATTTACTCAGGTTGAATTGTGTTGCAATGGTCCTGCTTTTGCAGCCTGAGGCAAGTAGATATTCATTTTTCACTTCCTTTTCCTAAATATTGAGGACACTTACTTCCATGCTCTACTTCTTAGGATAGAGGAAAGTTTGAAAAGGGTAATGCTAAACTGTCCTTATTGCCAAATTCAGTGTAAATTTTCTTATTTATTCTTTATACTCAGATACTATCATCTCTATTCTGGTTTTGTCAGCTTTTATAAAGGCATTCTTATGCATGGACGGTGATCACTACTGATGTTTTAGTTGGATTGGGAAATTGCATCATAGTTTATATAATTAGGGTGTTCACTGATGCTTCATGTGCTATAATTTAATTTCCATTTTTAGGTATTAACAAGTTGAGCACCTATTACTACCATAACATTTAGAGGTGTGCTTTTGAAAGCTTTTAAAGAATACTGTCACTAGGATTGGGACCCCCAATATGAATTCTGTTTTCTTTATAAGAAAATCAATGATGAAACGCATGCCAATGAGTGTTCTGGGGCTTTTATAATGTATATAATGTATCATATATGGACTCTTCCAGCAAGATTATCGGGACATCAGGCTCTCCAGCACTTTATGTAATATTGTGTTATTAACAACTTAAAAACATATGAACAATACTGGAATGACATGTGCTGTAATCTTGCTAACTTCTACCTTCAGATCAGAATCTTAAACTTTAGAATCAATAGGGCCAGTGTGTTTTTTTTCCCTAAAAGTCAAGGACTGAGTTTACAAATGATTTGTTATGTCATCGATACCTGTCTCCTTGTTTTTTCTTCCTGACTCTTTGCCTCAAGTAGGAAGTATCATAACACCTTATTTTTGCTTGGTTTATGTTCTATTTTGGCATCTGATGCTATTTTATGTAGTTGAAGTAGAAAAGGTGCTGAATTATTTAAAAAGTTGGTTTCTTGTTTGTGACGTTCTTAAATATGGAAAATAGAAATAGAAAGAAAAGATGCAAGAAATTCCTGAAAGTAAAAATAAACATTACTAATACTTTTGAAATTTAAAACTTTAGTACTGTGGCTCAATTAACAAGTCTTGCTACCTCACCTTAGAGAACAAGAGCTAGAATCTCTTAAACATCGATAAGTTAATACTGAGAAAACCCACATGTAATTTCTGAATAGCTTTCAAATCTGTTGGGTTTTGAAAGGTATAATTAAAACTTCTTATTCTCCATTTCTTTGTCTACCAGCTGCCTGATCACAGAAAGAAAGAAAACAAGATTTTTTCTTTAACCAGTGAAAGCATTTGCCAGATTTAAAGAGAAATTTTACTTTTAAGTATTAAAATGTAAAGCTTTCTTAATAAAGGAACAAATGAGTTGAGTTATGCTCAAATGCAATTTTAAAGCTCAAAAGTGAGCAAAGCCAATGAAGGCTCTTAGTGATATCATATTCTAAATATGGCATTTTATGAAACAGCAAAGCTTGAATTTGGAGAGGCTTTGTACCCGGAGTGTTAGTTCTCATCACTTTACCATCATGTATACTATGTAGTAGTATATACTATTGTGATCATAACAAATAACTTTAACTTCATACTGGGGAACACTTTAAAATATCCACCTTATTCCTGCTGACTGTTGCAAGCAAGACACAGTGAAAGGCTCATATTTACACCTCACTACTCTTTTCATTTTACCTATCTTGCTTCAATTCAAAACTCACCAATATACCAATGACATTCATCACAAACCTCAAAAAAAGCCAAATCCCAAAATTCACATAGAAGTACGAAAGACCTCAGATATTCAAAATAGTGTTGCATAAAAAGAACCAAGCTGGAGACATCACAAGTATGTGATTTCAAGATATAGAGAGTCATGGTAACAAAAATAGCATGATATTGGCATAAAAAGAGACATACAAACCAACAGAACAGAATAGAGATCCAGAAATAAATCCATGTTTGTACAGCCAATTGATTCTCCACAAAAGCACTAAAAACATGCACTAAGGAAAGGACAACCTCTTCAATAAATGATACTGCAAAAGCTGGATAGATATTCACATACAGAAGAAGAAAACTTAACCTTCATTGCTCAGCCTGTACAAATTCAACTCAAAATGGATCAAAAGATTAAAATGTAACATCAAAACATGGAAAGTATTAGCAGGAAGCACAGGAAAGACTTTGTTACAGGCAGTGAATTTTGGAAAGAACACTTACAGAAAAGGAAACAAGAGCAAAATTTAACAAATGGATTACATTGAACTGAAAGTTTCTGTACAGTGAATAAAACAATCCATAGAAGAAAGAAACAACCTAAATAGTGAGGTAAAGTATTTGCCATGTATTTGTCTGTCAGAAATAATTAATAAGGGAAACAGTAAAATCTAAGCAATAAAACCCAAGTAATCTAATTGCAAAAATGGACAAATGATCTGAATAGACACTTCTCAAAAGAAGAAATATATATGGCAACAAATGCATGAAAAAATTTAAGAGCACTAGCCATCAAAAAATATAATTCCAAACTACACTGATGTGTCATTTATGCTAGTTAGAATATTTATTAATTGTCATAAAAATTCTAGCAATGATGTGGCAAGAATGAACTTATGTACTTCTTTATTAGAGATGTTAACAAGTAAGCCCAGCACTTATAGATAACAGTACAGGGATTCCTTAAGAATGAAAGACTACAAGAAAGAACTTTAAAATTAAATACCTACCTTATTTCTGAATATATATCAAAATTAAAGAAAATTAACATATCAAATTGGTATCCACATGTCCATATTTATTACTACAGTATTAACAAAGCTAAGATACTGAATTAACCTAATTATCCATAAATGAATAAGCAGATAAGTTATGATATTGTATATATACATGTATATATAGATATTTTATAGATATATACCCATATAAATAAAATAATTAAATCTTGACAATTGTTGCTTAATCAGCTTACTAGTCCATCAAAAGATGAACAGATAAAATTTTGTATGGATAAGTGGTTGAATGTTATCTATCAAAAATAAGTAAATGCTGTCATTTTTGCCAAATAAACAGAATTAAAAGACGTTGTCAAGTAAAAGAAGGCAGATGTAGGAAAACAAATTCTACATTGTCTCTGTGCTATTTGGAATCTTTAAAAAGTTGTCTATAAAGTAGAATATTCCTGTACATGTAAAGACTGTGTGAGTTAACAAAGAAAACTTGTGGCAAAATGGTAGTTAGACTTTATCAATTCCTTATATGGAACTATGTAAAATTTCATTATGTGTATATTTAATATTTGATTCTAGTGGGCAATTGTGGGTCTTAATGTTAACTATAATTTTTTTGTAAGAAAAAACTTCTCTTGTGATCCTTCTACAATATACTAATGTATGGTTTTAGCAATATGCCATTAGGAGTAATTTTATTGCTATGTTCACTTAGCAGAATAATAGTAGTTCCCCCATGACCCATAGCCAATCTAGTCTCAGGTTCTTGGATTCATTAATAATTAAAAGTACAGGTTCTATATCATGAATATTCCAATAACAAATGTGGTTAGTTACTACTATAATATTTTGCCACTACTACACCAGTGGTAATATCTTACATGTAGGTCCCTGTTAGAGCTCATAAGGTGTGGCACCTGCACCACGTGGAACCACGGTCACTATTGCATCAAGAATGCCAATTTTATTATGTTCCCAGTTAGCTTATAGTGTTCTCTTTGACTAATAGCCACACCCTAGCTCTAGATATTTTCCACTGCACTCCCATCAGTTATCAGATGACTAAAATCACTTCCTTGTTTTCAAGAACTAATGAGGGTCAAAACATTCTGTGCTCAGAGCAGCTGCAAACATGGAAAAACAAGTTGCTTACTCCAGCAGGGAAAAGGTCATAGAAAGTGCAGGGTCTGAGGGTCTTCAGCTTCCAACAACAAGGTTTGTATCTGAATGAGTGTTTTCCATCATGTTAAATGCAAGAAAGGTAAGAGTAGAGTTTCAAGTTGAACACCAGCTCAATTTATTGATATTCAATGACATTCAATGACACAAGTATGTGGTATTTTCAAAAATAGGGTCTGATCTTCTGTCTATGAAGGGTAACATTATATAGATAATTACCTATAATGTTTATTGGTAATATAGAACACTTTTGACCAGCAACTCAAAAATGGTAACCCATTTCTGTGGTTTTATTTAGTACCATATGATGTCTAGTTTGAATATTGCCTCCCTTATCTTATGGTAAGTCCACTTAAACTCATTTTGGATATTACATATTTTAGAACCCCTCTGTATTTTCTTAGAGTGAGATATCCATTTCTTCTATCATTTTATTGAGATCTAAATTCTGTCTTCCTTGCCTATTTTTCTGTTTGTGAATTTTTCATTTTGATAATTATTTCAGTTTGAATTTTTGTTTAGTGATTCTATTTCTTTGTACAATTCTACTTTAATATCTTGTATTATTTTCTTCATTTCATTTAGCTGATTGTGTTTTTTTGAGAAAATCATTTGTATTATCACTGCCCAGGTTGTGTATACAGATTGTATACCAAATTTCCAGACCTTCTAAGAAACATCTACGTAATGTCTTTTATTTTTCCAGAGATGAAAATGATTGTACAAGGTTTAATACAAAAGTCCACAAGATAACAGACATAGGAAACTCTATGTATGATATTTTATCCCACCAGAAACATTAATATATTTGAAAAATGGAATTCATGAACTAAAAATAATTGTCCTTCTCTAGTACTGTCAAGTTTAATGGAAATGAGTTTAATTTGATTGTAACACCAATACCAGTATCACAGTGCCTTACTGAATGAGACTCAAAAATAATGGAGACTACTGATACAGGAGAAGACAGACTAGCCCCAGAAAAGACATATCCAGATAGAGAAAATAAAAAAAGGGCAGTCAGATGTATCTACTTCTCAAATATCCTCAAAACATCAGTATTCAAGGTCATGGTCAAGGTCTAGAGACAGAAAATGAAAATCAGATAACAAAGGAAGAAAACACAGGAGCCAGAGCAGAAGGAAAGAGGCAAGAAGACATGAATCCAAAGATATGTCCTCTAAAATACATTAGACTGAGGCACACAATGACAAAGACCATTCTGCTGGCAAAGAGAGCAATTAAATTCTTCTGAAAATAGTGAGGAAGGACACAAAAGCAAAGAAAGGAAGTCATCACGAGGCAGAAGTCACCAGATAGGTCTCGTGAAAGGCACCATCAAAGTAGAAGCAGGGAGAGGAAGAAGTCTCTGTAGCAGGAGTGGAGATCAAAAAATGTCTCAATGCTGGAGTAGAGACAGGAAGTCAAGATCTAGAAGCTGGGTTAGAAAATGAAAGATTAGAACATGATCCAGATTGATATCCAGACAGAGGCATAGGGCTAGAAGCAGGAGCAGATCAAGTAGCCAAAGTCGAGATAGAAAGAAGAGAATTGAAAAACTAGGAAGATTTAGCAGAAGCCTAAGATGGACACATAATCCTTGTACCTTCAGAGGCAGAAACACAGAAATGGATGCTCAGGAAACTGTAAAATATCAGGAATCTTTAGCTAGGAGATCAGAAAGGGCAAAAAAAAAAGCCAAGAACAATGAGAAAAAAAGGAAATGATTGAAAGCAAAAACAGCAAGAAATGGCTGCAGCTGAAGCCACTGGTGATTCTGTTCTCAATGTTGCTCCACTACTGCTGTCAGGAACACAAGTGATTCCTCCGAATGCTATGGCAGCTCAAGTGGCAGCCCCTGCATGCTAAAGCCTTGGCAGAGACTAGCATAGCTTTGCCCATAACTTCTATAACTTAGCCGTTGTGAATCCAGTGAAATTTGCTGAGTAAGAGAAAAAGAGGAAAGTGCTCTAGCAAGGCAAGAAAGAAGGCAACAAATTTCAGTCTGCTGAAATATGGGAAAAATTGAATTTTGGAAACAAGGACCAAAATGTCAAATTGAGGAAGCTAATGGTCATTAAGAGTGAAGCTGTTTGTGTTTTAAATGATCTTCATTGATGAATATATTTATAACTTATTTAATGTCAGTGAACATATTTCTAATTGCTGTTTTGAACTCCTTGTATTATGCTTTAAGTAAATAGTTTTATTCTCATTGAATATTACAGTAGGGTTGATGGTGTTTGAAGGAGGCATATTTTCTTGTTTGTTCATGTTTGTGCCTTTGCACTGGGATCTAAGAATCTTGAGCTATAACATCTGTGGTTTTGTTGGTGTAGATATTTGGTCTCCACATTGAAGGGTGGGTGTTCATTTCTTTGATTGCTGTTACCCCAATCTGACAAGCTGTAGACTGGAAGAACTATACTTATTTTTCAGTCTTGGGACCTTTCTGAGTTTGAGGGTGCATACTCTGACTAATCTTAGATCTGAAGTTCTGGTTGGAACTCTGGGTTCAGATGAAAGCTGTCTTACTTTGATGTGATGAATTGGAATTTCAGTGGACTGATAGGAGGTACTGATTCTCGAGTTCTCATGAGTAGGACATGGGGTCTAGCTCCAGTAAACATGGTAGAGGCACAAATGGGATTATTTTTGTTTTGGTCAAGAATGTCAAGGATTTCAACAGGGGTGGAAGTTAGCTAAAAAGGCAGGGCTGTTACTGGTAGACAGTATGTCTAAAAGTATCCTGAATATACCACAATGGAGTAAAGGAAGATGGGCACAGATAGGGTACTTCAGTCCCAGCCAAATGAGGCAACTATAGGGTCCCTGGTTCAGAGATGTTTCTCAATTTGGCAAAAGTCACAATAAAGGGAGATGGAATAGGAGACATGGCTGTAGGGGGCAAAGAAAAATAACTTAAGTATGAGATTTTACCAAAATCTCAAAATACCTGAACCTCAGTTTCCATGACTTTATGTAAGGATACAGATATTATGACATAGATCTCCTAGTAGTTGTGAAAAATTAAAGAATGGAGAGAGTAGTTATGTGATCATGGTAAACATGATTTGAGCTCTTTTTTATGAAAATGCTAGGGCAATCTTGAACTGAACAGAGGCTAGAAGCATGTGCTTAAGTGGAACAAGAAAGACAAAAAAGTTTAAATATAAATTTATTAATTAAAAGTGAGCCTCAAATGAATGATAGCACCAATGAATGTGGGGTAAGGCAAGTGTTTAGTTAAATAAATATATGAAATCTTATTTTAGATTCTTTGAGATTTTTGTTATAAGATTTTTAGTGGGACCAATTCTCCCACCCAAAGCAGCTTTTTATTCATTTCATTGTCAGTAGAAATGACTTTAACTCATCTTAATGCACTCATGAGATATATTTGACAGTTTCATCTTCTGATGAAATTGTTTTTATTACATATGCTTTTGCCATATAAGTTTTCTTGCTATTGAAAAATCAAGACATGCCCTGAAACAATCTAATTTTGTGTTTTATTTTTAATGGATGTTTTAATGTCAATAATTTGTCAAGGAATACAGAGCGGTTTAGAAACCTATTTCAGAGTGACTCAGAAAATATCCTTTGTTGCTTACAGTATTCTAGTGTTCATTACACACATGGAAATAGCTTGAATATCATAAACTAGTAGTTTCCAAGGGTGGCTTAAGAAAGTCACAATAAATCACAAAAGTAGTAATTTAGAGAGGTACATTTCTATAAAAAAATGAAGTATTATGTTTCTAAAATCAATGCCATTTGCCCTTCTCTAATTTGAGAAAGGAAGCCATTCTATCAGTTCTGTGAAAAGCAAAGAAACAGTTATCCAAAAATGTCTAGGGCCTAAATAGTAGTAGTGCTTATTTTGCCCTTTCCATATGCCCTATATATGTCAAAAGGAAGTTTTGGGTTTTAGTATCATTCAGGAATGCACACTGCAATCTGTGTCAATAACATAATTGGAAAAGGGAATTTGGAAAACTATTCACTATCTATTAAATTTTCTGTCTTAATCAGACACTTGAATTTATGCTTGTATTTTATTAGAAAGAACCAAATGTCCATTATTAAATTAAAAGAGTCCGGGAAGCACAATGCTACCATGCATCATAAATGAGAAGATTATGAAGATGGAGTTACAAATTAGAGCAAAATCATTTGATAAAGGCTCAAGTAATAATTTTATTTTATATTTAAGAAAATTATAAATCAAATGAAATAAGGATCTTGGGATGACAACACTTCCAAAGAGAAAAAAAAAACAATACTAGGCACTAGAATTCACCTTTCAAATCCTTGGTCAGAATAGTCTAAATGACTCCCAAAATGATAAAGGTTATGTTTGTTGACTTGGGTGCATACTACACATTTAGAACAGTACCTAGATAATTTGAACCACATCTAATCTAATCTAAAAACCTCCTTCATGCAGTCTAGGCTCCATAGTAACAAAAATTCCCACATAAGCTTCCAAAGGTGGGAACAATTACTATCCTTACCCAGCTTTGAACCACGTCAATGACCAACAAATCAAAATATACATAAAGGCTGCTTCAACACCCCCACCCATCAATAGGACCCTGTAAGCTACAAGTCCCACTTCACTCCCAAACACTCCTAGCCCCCACAACCTCAGAGGAACTCTGAAACACTGGCTGTAATTTCACAGAGAGACCACCCATCCAGCAAGGCACTCTATTCTCCAGGCCTCCATACCTGGGGTAGGCACCCCCCCACACACACCTGCCT
>LOEQ01009962.1:25413-35726 GCA_001685075.1 Bramus lutescens | reverse complement strand
AGGCTGCTCCAACATTCCTATCTCATTGATTGCATCCTGGAAGCTAGAAGTCTAACTCTGACCTCAAAATATCCTATCCCCCTTAAGCTCAGAGGAATTCTGAAGCACAGGCTGTGACTACACAGAGACAAACAAGAGCAGAGCTCTGACACACAGACTGTGACTGCACAGAGTGGACCAAGAGAGCAAACCAAGAAAGCAGACCAAGAGAGTGGGCCAAGGGAGACCTCAGCAGCTTCCTGAGACATAGACAGTGACAGTATAGAGCAGACCAAGAACAGTTCCCAAAGAAACAGACAGTGACTACAAGGACCAAGAGGCAAAAACACTGCAGGCTCGAATTGGAGGAAGAGATGGGTAGGCACCAATGCAAGAATTCATGCAGCAACCTAAAAAGGAACATGGTAACACCAGAACCCAGCAGGAAGACTTGTTCATCCTAACCCAGATGAAGCAGAAGAAAACGATTTAAATGTAACTGTATGAGTATGATGGAAATATTTAAAGAGGAAATAAAAAATCCCTTAAAGAAATGGAGGAAATGACAAACAAAAATTGAAAAAAGTCAATAAATATCTTAAATCAACCTAAGAAAAAACAATCAAAGAGATGAAGTGAACAGTTCAAACAGTTCACAACTTGAAGACTGAAATAGGGGCAATAAAGAAAACACAAACTGAGGGAATTCTGGAAATGGAAAATCTGGGGAAATAAAGGGGAACTACAGAGGCAAGCACAACCAACAGAAAACACGGATGGAAGAGAGAATCTCAGGTGCTGAAGATACTGTAGAGGAAACAGATTCATCAGTCAAAGAAAACATTAAATTCAACAAATTCTTGACACAAAACATCCAGGAAATCTGGAACACCATGAGAAGAGCAAACCTAAGAATAATAGGGACAGAAGAAAGAGAATAAATCTATCTCAAAAGGACAGAAAATATATTAAACAAAATCAGAATAAAACTTTCCCAACTTATGTAAGCATATCCCTGTAAAGGTACAAGTAGCTTACAGGAAGCCAAATTGATTGAGGCAATGACAAAAAAGTCCACTTACCATATAATAATAAAAACACAAACATACAGAATAAACAAACAATATTAAGGGCTGCAAAGGAAAAAAATGTTCAAGTAACATATAAAGGCAGACCTATCAGAATTACACCTGACTTCTCAATGGAAAACATGAAAACCAGAAGGTCCTGGACAGACTGCTACAGACACTAAGAAACCACAGATACAGCCCAGACTACTCTACCCAGCAAAGTTTTCAATCACCATCAATTGAGAAATCAAAATATTTCATGAAAAAAATTAGACAATACCTATCCCCAAATCAAGCTCTACAGAAAGAACTAGAAGGAAAACTCCAATGCAAGGAAGCTAACTACATCAGCAAAAAACACAGGCAACAGATAACCTCACACCAGCAAACTCCAGAGAAGGGAAGCACACACACATTACCAATGAAAAATAACAAGAGCTTACAATCACTGGTAATTGATATCTCCTAACATCAATGGACTCTATTCATCTATAAAAAGATACAGGCTAAGAGATTGGATACAAAAGCAAGATCCATCCTTCTGCTGCATACAAGAAATACAACTCAACCTCAAAGACAGACATTACCTTAAAATAAAGAGTAGGGAAAAGATATTCCAGTCAAACAGACCTATGAAACAAGTGGGTATAACTACCTAATATTCTAACATGTGGGCTGGGCTTGCTTTGTTGGGTTTTTAGTCCTGCCCAGTTCCCACAGCTGGCAAGTCCCAAAGAAAATCACAAAGAGAGTCTATATTAATGATAAACTGATTGGACCATTAGCTCTTATTAACTGTTGTAACATATATTAACCCACTATTCAAAATATATATGTTAGCAACATGGCTCGATACCTTTTTCTGTGGGGTAGATCACATCTTGCTTCTTCCTTGGTATGGGCAGGACTGCTGAAAGAGCTTCCTTCTTCCCAGAATACTCCTGTTCTTACTTCCCCACCTCTACTTCCTGTCTGGCTACTGGCCAATCAGTGTTTATATAAAAAGTAATTGACAGAATACAGAATTTCACCTAACATTTCCCCCTCTTTTTTTAAACAAAGGAAAATATCCATAGTCCATTTGTTGGGAATGTGGGCATACATATCCAGGCTACTTCCTGCTTCTTTGAGGCACTGATAATCTTATGGGGACATAAAGAAAATTTTAAATTATGATCAAGTCCTGAATAGAGTATCCTGTGAGTCTTGATCATATCAGGCAGCAGTCTTGAACCTGTTCTGGATGTAGAACTCTGACATCTGGGCCATCTGTTCCAACCAGAGATTTCTAAGGTGGTCTTCCTTGATCAAACCTGATTTATTTTAATTCAGAATAAATCCACAGTCTCTCCTTTCCTGTGGAAACAAAAGCAAAATCTCTTCTCCAAAGTAACATACATTTTGACTTAAATTTTGAAGTATAGGTATTTTCAAAATACCTATCTTGGATTAATTTGGCAGCATTAATAAGCAAATATCTTTTAGCAGGTGTTGCTCCTTGATCAGCATTTAAATGATTCAAAGAGAGTATAATAACATACAATATCAAGATTCTCTGTGTATTTTCCATCTTTATGCAGCTTTATTTTANCATGAGTCTTTAATTTACTAAGCAATATGGGTAGGATTAAAGCAGTGGCTTTGACAGCTAGATACAGCCTATTCCTCAGCTTTCTGTGATTCCATCCTCATGGCAGAGGTACAGCTGTAGCCATATTTATTGCCACAACTCTATGGCGTTTCAGTGTCCCTGCCAGCAAGCAAGCTGCAGTATTCTGCTCAAAAATCACATTCAAATGCTGTGTAGTCTGACCGCCTGCCTGAAATAGTCAGAGTTTGCCCTGGCAGGATGGTCCAGGAAGCCAGTATTTCAAAACAGTACAGCTTTTTTTCCTACTACAGCTGAAAACCGAAAATCATGTGGTCAGCTTTTCATCAATACTATTTAAGTGTTCATGGCAGGACCTCTTACATGTAAGGTTTTAGAGCTAAAGCTGAGTCAGGAAGCATCTTTTTGATGAGAGCACTTGTTTGCCTCTAGCAAGCAGAGCAGAGCCAAAAAATTCCTGCTACCAAGAAGCCATGCTTTATTCTATTCTTTCCTGCCCAGAATTACTTTCCAAGTTCAGTCAGGCTTTATGTGGGTGCAGTTGTCCATGTGGGCACCATCCTGTAACATGAGGGTCTGCTTATTGGGGTTTATGTTCTGCCCAGACCATGGAAGAAGCAGGATGTGACCTGCCCCACTGAAAAGAGGTACTGAGCCATGTAAATAACATAGATAAGGATAATGGGTTAATATATGTTATAAGAGCTAATACAAAGCCTGTGCTAATGGGCCAATCAGTTTATGATCTTATGGGAATCTCTGTGTGATTTTCTTTGGGGACTTACTGGCTGTGGGAACTAAGCAGGACATAAACCCCAATAAGCAGGCCCTCATATTACTTAATATTTAACAAAATAGACTACAAAATAAAATCAATCAAAAGAGATGGAGACAAACACTTTATACTCACCAAAGGACAAAGTCTCAATTCTGAACATTTATGACCAAATACAAGAGCACCCACATAAATAAAAGAAACATTACTAAAACATAAATTACACATGAAACCCCACACACTCATAGTAGGAGAATTCAATACCACACTCTTCCCAATGGACAAGTCAACTAGATAGAAACTGAACAGAGAAATAAGACAACACACAGATGTCATGACTCAAATGGACTTAAAAGACATCTAGAGAATATTTCACCCAGACAAAAGAATATACCTTCTTCTTTGCACCTCATGGAACCTTCTCTAAAATTGATCACATACCCAGTAACAAAGCAAACCTCAACAGATACAAAAAGTTGGAATAACCCCCTGCATTTTATCAGATCACCATGGTTTAGAGATAGAATTTAAAAACAATACTAATTGCAGAAACCCTACAAAATAATGAAAATTGAACAGTGCTCAATTGAATAACCCCTGGGTCAAAGAAGAAATAAAGAAATAAATTAAAGACTTCCTATAATGCAATGAGAATGAAGGCACAACATACCCAAACCTATGGGACACTATGAAAGCAATGCTAAGAGGAAAGTTCATAGCACTAAGTGCCGAAATCTCACAGTAGTGACTTAACATCACACCTAAAAGCTCTAAAATAAAAAGAAGCAGAATCACCCAGGAGGAGTAGATAAGAGCAAATAATAGAATTGATGGCTGAAATTAAAAAAAAAAATAGAAACCAAGAAAACAATACAAAGAATCAATGAAACAAGGTTCTGGTTCTTTGAGAAAATCAGCAACACAGACAAACCCTTATACAAACTAATCCAAAGGCAGAGAGAGAAAATCCAAATTAACAACATCAGAAGTGAAAAGTGGCACATAGCAATAGACACAGAGGAAATACAGAGAATCATTAGGTCATACTACAAAAACATGTACTCCACAAAATTAAAAAATGTAAAAGAAATGGACAATTTTCTGGATAGCTACCGCTTACCAAAATTAAATCAAGACCAGGTGAGCATTTTAAATAGAACTATAATCTGCAAGGAAATAGAAACTGTCATCAAAAACCTCCCAAACAAAAAATGCCTAGTGCCAGATGGTTTTGTGCAGAATTCTACAAGAATTTCAAAGAATAGCTTATTACCATACTCCCCAAATTGTTCCAAATAATAGAAGCAGAAGGAACATTGCCAAGTTCTTCTTATGATGCCACAGTCATCCTGATAATGAAACCATATGGACACAACTAAGAAAGAGAATTTCAGACCAATCTTCCTCATGATCATTGATGTATAAATACTCAATAAAATACTGACAAACTGAATCCAAGAACACGTAAAAATCATCAAACATGATCAAGTTGACTTCATCACAGAGATGCAGGGATGGTTCAACATACAAAAATCTATCAATGTAATCCACCATGTAAATAAACTGAAAGAAAAATAACCCACATGATCATGTCATTAGATGCTGAAAAAAGCATTTGGCAAAATACAACACCTCTTTATTATTAAGGTCTTGGAGACATCAGGGAAACAAGGAACATATCTAACCATATTAAAAGTAATATAGCAAGCCAACAGCCCACATCAAATTAAATGGAGAGAAAACCAAAGAAATTACACTAAAACTAGGAACAAGACAAATCTGTCCACTCTCTCCACATCTATTCAACATAATTCTTGAAGTCTGGCAATCTCAATAAGAAAACAAAAAGAGGTCTCATTGATTTTTGTCTTGTTTTCTTTGTTTCTGTTTTGTTGATTTTGGCTCTCGATATGATTATTTCCTGCTGTCTAGTTCTCTTGAGTGAGTTTGAGTCTTTTTGTTCTAAAGTTTTCAAATGTTCTGTTAGTACACTAGTGAGAGATTTTTTCCAGCTTCTTTATTTAGTCATTTAGTGCTATGAACCTTCCTCTTAACACTGCTTTCATTGTGTCACATAAATTTGGGTATGTTGTGTGGTCACTTTCATTGAATTTTAGTAAGTCTTTAATTTCTCCCTTTATTTCTTCCTTGACACATTGATGATTCAGGTGAGAATTTTTTAATTTCCATGTGTTTGTGGGCTTTCTGGAATTAGTATTGCTGTTGACTTATAGTTTTAAGCCATGGTGATCTGATTAGATACATGGGGTTATTTCAATTTTTTTGTATTTGTTGTGGTTTGTTTTGTTACTGAGTATGTGATCAGTTTTTGAGAAGGTTCCATGAGGTTCTGAGAAGAAGGTATATTCTTTTATGTTTGGCTGGAATATTCTTTAGATGTTTGTTAAATCCATTTGAGTCATAACATCTGATAGTTCTCTTATTTCTCTGTTCATTTTTTGTNTCCCACTATTAGTGTGTGGGGTTTAATGTATGATTTAAGCTTTAGAAGTATTTCTTTCCCATATGAGCATACCCTTGTATTGGGGGCCTAGATATTCAGTATTGAGATTTCCTATTAATGGATTTTTCCTGCGGTTAATAAGAAATGTCCTTCTTTGTTTCTTTTAATTGATTTTAGTTTGAAGTCTATTTTGTTAGATAGATATTAAGATAGCTTCACCAGCTTATTTCTTAGGTCCATTTGATTGGGATATTTTTTCCTAACCCTTTACTCTGAGATGATGTCTGTCTTTGCAATTGAGGTGTGTTTCTTGTATGCAGAAAGATGGATTCTGTTTTCATATATAGTCTGTTAGCCTGTGTCTTTTTATAGGTAAGTTGAGTCCATTTATATTAAGGGATATTAATGACCAGTGATTGCTATCTCCTGTTAATTTAGTTTTCAATGCTGGTGATGTTAATTAGTGCCATTTTCCCTTCTTTGGGATTTGCTTATGTGAGACCATCAATTGTCTGTGTTCTTGTTGATATAGCCAGCTTCCTTGGGTGGGAGTTTTCGTTCTAGTATCTTGTGTAGGGCTGGGTTTGTGGCTAGGTATTGGTTAAATCTGGTTTTATCATAGACTACCTTGTTTTGTCCTTCCATAGTGATTTAAAGTTTTGCTGGGTACAGTAGTTTGGGCTGGCATTCATGTTCTCTTAATGTCTGCATAAAGCTTGACCATGACCTTCTGGCTTTCATTGTCTCCAATGAAAATCAGGTGTGATTCTGATAGGTCTGTCTTTATATGTTACTTGGCCTTTTTCCTTTGCAGCTCTTAATATTCTTTCTTTACTCTTTATGTTGAGTGCTTTGATTATTATGTGACAAGGGGACTTGTTTTTTGGATCCAGTCTATTTGGTGTTCTGTAAGCTTCTTGTATATTCATAGGAATGTCTTTCTTTAGGTTTCAAAAGTTTTCTTCTATAGTTTTGTTAAATATCTTTTCTGTGCTTTTGAGTTGAACTTCTCCTTTTTTATACCTATTATTCTTAGGTTTGGCCTTTTCATAGTGTCCCATATTTCCTGGATATTTTGAATTAAGCTTTTGCTAGATTTAATGCATTCTTTGACTGCCTAGTCTATTTCCTCTATTGTATCTTCAGTACTTGAGATTCTCTCTTTTTATCTCTTGTATTCTGTTGTTTATGCTTGTGTTTGTGGTTCCTGATAATTTTCTCATAATTTCTGTTTCTATATTTCCCTTGGTTTATGTGTCTTGAATAGTTTTATTCATATGTTTGATTGCTTTTCTTGGTTTTCTTTAAGGGATTTGCTGAAGTCTTCCAATTTTTTGTTTGTATTTTCCTCCACTTTTTTGAGGGAATTTCTCATTTCCTATTTAAGAGTTTCAAACATTCTCCTGAAGTTATTTTTTTAGGTCATTTTCTTCTGCTTCATCTATATTTGGTCATTCAAATCTTGTTGTTGCATGATCTTTAGGTTTTACTGGTGTCGTGTTGCTCTTTATGGTGTTGTGTGTGTTTTTACCTTTTGTACTCATCTTTTCTTCTAGTCAGTGTCTTTGGGGCTGTCAGTGATTCTGTTGATTAATCTTCTAGCTGTTAGTGACTCCAAGGCTCAGATGGTTGTTCCTTGTGGTACAGTTAGTGCCACGATTCTAGTTACCCCTTTCCCGGGCTTTGCTCCACTACCTTGGAGTTTGTTATCTCAGGCTTGCTGTAGCCTAGATTGTAGGCTTTGATCTGTTTCTGTAAATTTTGGTCTGGATGTATTCCTGCAGATGTCTCTGGCTTGGAGTTGGTCCTGCAAAGGTCTCTGGCTCTTGTCTATTGCTTCAGAGTTCCCAGGCTCAGGTGTGCTCTGACCTGCAGAGGACCTGGCTCAGGATTACTTCCTCAGAGGTCCCAACTCTGGCTTGGACTCACAGAAGTGTCTGGTTCCAAAGAAATTGGAAAGGAAGAAGTCAAACTTTGGCTGTAGATGATGTGATAGTAAACATAAGTGACCACAATAACTTTACCAGAAAACTCCTCCAACTGATAAATACCTTCCATAAGGTGGCAGGTTACAAAGATCAACTAAAGAATCAATAGAAATCCTATAAACAAATGGTAAAGAGGCTGAGAAAGAAATCAGAGAAACATCACCCTTTACAATAGCCCAAGTAATATAAAATATCTTGGGGTAAAACTAACCAAAGAAGTGAATGACCTATTTGACAAGAACTTGAAGTCTTTGAAGAAAGAAATTGAAGAAGATGCCAGAAAATGAAAAGTCTCCCATGATCTTGGATATGTAGGACCAACAAAATAAAATTGGCAATCCTACCAAAAGCAATCTATTGATTCAGTGCAATCCCCATAAAAAGCCCAAGGCAATTCTTCACAGACCTTAAAAGAATAATAATCAATTCACGTGGAAAACCAGAAATCCCAGGATATAAAACATCCTGTACAATAATGGAACTTCCAGATGCATCACCATTCCTGACATCAAACTCTATTATAGAGCTGCAGTAATGTAAACAGCTTGGTATTGTCATAAAAACAGACAGGTTGACCAATGGAATTGAATCAAAGACACGGATATTAATCCACATAAGTATGAACACCAGATTTTGACAAAGAAACTAAAATTATACAAGGGAAAAGAAAGCATCTTCAACAAATGGTGCTGGCATAACTTGATGCCAACATGTAGAAGAATGAATATAGATCCATATCTGTCCCTAGGCAAAAATTCAAGTCCAAATGGATTAAAGACCTCAATATAAATCTGACCACACTGTACTTGATAGGAGAGAAAGTGGGAAGTAACATTCAATGCATGAACATAGAAGACAACTTCCTAAATTAAACACCAGTAGCATAGACACTGAGAGTAACAATAAACAAATGGGTCCTTCTGAAACTGAAAAGCTTCTGTAAAGCAAAGGACACGGTCAATAAGACAAAAAGGCAGCCTACAGAATTAGAAAAGATCTTCACCAACCCCACATCAGACAGAGGACTGATCTCCAAAATATGCAAAGAACTTAAAAAAATTAAACATCACAATTCCAAATAATCCAATTAAAAATATGCTACAGATCTAAATAGAGAATTCTCAACACAAGAGTCTAAAATAGCCAAAAGACACTTAAGGAAAGGTTCAACATTCTTAGCCATCAGGGAATTGCAAATCAAAATGACTCTGACATACTGTCTTATACATGTCAGACTGGCTGAGATTGAAAACACCAATGATAAATTATGCTAAAGAGGATGTGGTGTAAGGGGAACACTCCTCTATTGCTAGTTGGATTGCAAAGTTGTACAGCAACTTTGGAAATCAGTATGGCACTTTCTCAGAAAATTGGGAATCAGCCTACCTCAGGACCTAGCAATACCACTCTTGGATATATACCCAAAGGATGTTCAATCATACTTCAAGGATATTTGTTCAACTAGGTTCATAGAAGCATTATTTATATTTGCAGACCTGGAAACAACATAGATGTCTCTCAGTCAAAGAATGGATAAAGAAAATGTGATACATTTACACAAAGGAGTACTACTCAGTGGTAAACAATGACATTTTGAAATTTACATGCAAATGGATGGAACTAGAAAAAATGATCCTGAGTCTGGTAACCCAGACTCAGAAAGATGAACATAGTATGTACTCATTCATAAGTGGATACTAGCAATAAAGCAAAGGATAATGAACCTACAGTCCTTGACCCGAGGAAGTTAAGTAACAAGGTGAACCCTACGAGAAACATATATATGTCCCCTTGGGAAATGGAAATTAAGGAGGTCTCCTGACAAAATTGGGAACATAGTGTTTTGGGGAGGAGGGAGGATGAAATGGGAGGAGGCAGAGAGAAGGGGAGGGGTAGAACTTGAGACAATGGGTTATTAAGATGGGGGAAGGGCTGAGATGAGAACAAAGAGAAAGTTATTTTGATTGAGGGAGCCATTATGGCACTAGCAAGAAACCTGGCACTCGGAAAATTCCCATTAATCTACAAGGATGACCTCAGCTAGGACCCTAAGGAATAGTGGAGAGGGTGCCTGAACAGGCCTTGCTCTGTAGTCAGATTGACAACTATCTTAAATGTCAAATTATAGACCCTTCATCCAACAACTGATGGAGAGAGGGGTGAAGAACCACAGTGGATCACTGGGCTGACGTCCCAAAATTCAGTTGAAGAGTGGGTGGAGTGAGAATATTAGCAAAAACGTCAAGACCATGATGGGGACACCCACTGAAACAGCAGCTTACCTGAGCTAATAGGAGCTATCCAACTCTGGCTGGACAGAGCAGGAATCAGCATAGGACCAAGATAGACCCTCTGAATGTGAGTGAAAGTTGTATGGACCACTGGTAGTGGAAGCAGTATTTCTCCGTGCTGCTTGTACTGGCTTTTT
>LOEQ01009961.1:3199-35483 GCA_001685075.1 Bramus lutescens | reverse complement strand
ACTTCTGGGAAGGAAGTGGTGAACCTGCTCTCCCAGCGGTGGTCCCCTAACTAGATGCTTGACCTGCCCCGTTGAATGAACCGTTAACGAAGGAAAAAAGAACATATACCCACCTAGAGGTGAAGACAAACCTTACATTACACACTCTGAGGGGATAGCCCTAAATTCCTTAGGGGATGACTTTCTCCTCCAGCTCCTCAGAAGGGAATGTGGCCTTGGAGCCCCATCCCACCTCCATGCCCATGTCAGAATGTAGACTTAATTGACCTTGTGTGGGTGCTTCAGTGATTATCCCTTCTGTCATTATTGGTAAACAGCACTTGTTTTATTTAGGTTGTATTTTTATACATGACAGGGTATTTAAGCACCTTTCTAGGAACCACAGGCAAGTGTTTGCTGGTGACATCAACTGATAGAAACCTGACTTACATCTTCAACAATGACAAAAGAGAGTATCACTTGAGTTTTAATCTTCAGTTAATATTGTGGGGTTGACAATTAAGACAATAGATCATGCACTTTATAGAAGAAACAAATAGTACTGTTGGAAGAAGATGTAATGTTTGTTTCAATGCTGTATAATGAGCATGAGGGGTGATGAGATTTACCTGCAGTCCAAGATTCTGTTTTATTTCAATTGGTTGTGTGTGGAGAGGTCATTTGATGATGGGTAAATGATAAGTCGGGTAAATGGGAGCTGTTATTTCAAGTTAATGGAACTCACAGAGTTGTTTCAAAGATCAAAACTATGGCTTTGAATAAACATGTTGATCCAACCCAGTTCCAGGTTCCAGTCCGTTACCAAAGTAAAGCCTCAGAGGCAGGAGACTGAGACAGCTTGTTCAACAACATCCATCGTAGAGAGGATCACTAGATGTCCTCCAGCCCACATATACCCATCCCAGTTCACCAAAATACTTCTAGGCAAATGTCAACTAATCAGGGGTTCTCAACCATAGAATTTCCCCCACCCCAATCTCTGCTATGATAAAAACCACACCCCAACCAAGCTCGAGGTTCTCCTATCACACTGCTATGCCAGACACACAGAGGGTCCAAGCTTGAGTTTAAATAAAAGCTTTTTGCTTTTACATGTGAGTTCGGACTCTATGGTGGTTTTTGGTGGATCCTGTTATCTGGGTACAACATTACATAGGCAGGAAATACATCAGGGTCTATGCTTGCCCCAAATGGATGGAGGCAGTAAGGTACAAGCCTTGTGGGTTTGCCTTTATCAGTACCTAACTAATATAGTTCATGGCCATTCTCAGAGAATCTGTGGTATGTTCCTGGCTGGTGTCCATCGTTATGACCAGTATTTAACAAAGATTGCTTTGAACTTGACTCAGAATTTGTGGTAATGGCCTTATTCTCACTCAGTGGGATTAACAAAAGAAATGTGCCCTTACTGCCTGATTGCTTGCTGCTTAACTGATTTCCTTCATTGCCAAGGTTATGCAGTTTTTCCCACTGAAATTTATAATTCTGTATCTCTCAGAATATGATCATCCACACCATCTAGATACACGTGGCCACGTGTTGGTTTGTGCCTAGAAGCAGACACCTGAAACTAAACTTTTAATTCCATTTCTTGCTTCCCAGAATCCCCTATCAGGTCCCAGTCTCTAGATGCTCAACTATGACACATATTTTTGTTTTTTTTCCAGAACATTGGACTTACATAATTTTCTAGTCATCTTCCTGTTATATACAAAATTATATACAAAAATATGTACAAAATATATACAAAAATGCTAACTTTGTCAAGTAAGGTAAGACTAATCTTTAAGAATCAGAGATGGATCTATGGTTAATAGTTCATACTGCTCTTGCAGAGAACCTGGACTCAGGTCCTAGCCACATACAGTGGCTCACAACCACCTATAATTTCAGCTTCAGGGGTTCAGACATCTCCTATTCTCAGCAGGCATGTGCACCCATACAAATAGTGTGTCTCAAGGCTCTTTAACGTTCCCCAAACACCCTCCTACTTTCATAACTCAAGGATGATTTTTCAGAAACTCTTCTACTGCCCATATTAGTGCTTCCTATCTTGCTGATACAATTGCCATGACTCTGTACCAGCATAGAGCTTGCCAGTTTTCAAAGATACAATTTATGATTCTCTGATTAAGGCTTTCTCAGCCTTAAGAATCCATATGCATTTGGATATGAATGGATATATGAATGATTAGACTATAACTTTTGTACTTTATATGAGACCTACCCAAGAAAAAATGTGACTAAGATGATATGCACCTGTGCTCTGTCATACTGAGTGCACAAGGTGCTGAGGCCAGCAGAGTGCACAGGTTACTGCTATAAAACCCACTGCATTTCCCAGTTTCAGGAGCCAGGGCATCAGGAAGCATTCTTGGTCCTACTTTATTTCTCATGAAAGTCAGAACTAAGAAGACACATTTTTTTCTTTAAATTCCTCATCATCAAGGGCCTAGAACATGACTATAAATTAAGAGGTTCTTGAGAAGACATATTGTGAAAAGGAGCATTTGGGTCTCTAATATTTATTTATTTTTTTATGTGTATGTATGTCCGCATGTATATATGCCATATATACACGAGAGCCCACCAAGGCCAAAGATTCAGATTCCCTTGGGCATCAGATTCCCTTGGGGGCTAGAATTACAGGTTAAAGCTAGCTTCTAAATATAAACGCCGAGAACCAAACACCAGTTTTCTGAAATCGCAAGTGCTTTTAACCACTGAGCAGTCTCTGCAGTTCTGGGCATACTTAGTTTATGGCCCCACATGAACCCTGAATGTATTTTTCACACTGAATAATAAGTATGTTATCAGAATATTGGATACATTAAATGTGGTCAAATGTATCCATAATGGAACTGGATATTAGCTCCACACAAAATTAAACTCTGTATTGATAGAGTACCGTGGTTGTAAAGCAGGATGCCCGTGAGTTACTAGAGAACCTTGCTCAGACTTATCAGTCAACCTAGAAACGAATGTTTTTTGAAACAATCCCTCTCCCAAGAAAGTCTGTCCCAACTTGGATGAAGTTTCAAGAAAGAGAGACCAGAGACCCCTATGCATGTAGTCTCTATAACTGCAACAGTTTCCTCATTCCCAAGGCTCTCACCCACACATATGAAGGGTTTTGACTGCCTTCTTCCCTAGGAAGACTTCTCCATTTAATGTGGAAGAAAGGTTGCCATTCACTGTGTGTGATAAGACATATAATATATGTATAAGTATATGTATATGTATATATATATATATATTATAAATACACACACATACAACAACACACAAATACACTTTCATCTGCTGAAGGACAAACTCTGTCCTTTTTTGTCTTCTGTCTCTAGGCTGCATTAGAAATCAAATAAGTATGAAAATTGAAACATTAACTATTGGCTATCTTAACAGTTACATAAGTAAACATTCAAACATTTCCTTTAAACACACACACACATATGAATGGTTTCGCAGGTAAAGGTGCTTGTTACCCTGAAGACCTCAGTTTGTCTCAGGAACCCACATGATGGAAAAAGAGAACAGACTCCTGAAAATAGTCCTGTGATTCCCATACATGTAGTCACGGGTTTGTATGTAGACAAACACACACACACACACACACACACACACACACACACACACCATAAATAGTGTCTAAATCCAATATATTTTCCTGACTTTATTTTTCCTGTTACATAATACAGATGAGGAAACTCTGAGAACATATAAAGTTAGTGAGGTTTGTCATGGTGCCTAACAGGAATTACACCCAGAAAATCTTCATTGCTTTGGTTTTATCTATTAGTTTCTGATCCAGGCAATGCATGCACCCAGTATTAATATCTGAATCCAAAACACTAATATATACATAAACACATAAGTGTACATTGCTTTATTGGCAATAACAGTTAATACACTTCTTTAAAAAGATTGGAACTGAATAAAGAAACTGAGGATGCTGTAGCTGGGAACCTGAGTTTAATCTCCAGAACTTAGTTGTTTTTTTTTTTTTTTAAGTTGGGTGTAGCACTGGTAAGGCAGAGGTAGGAAAATTTCTGGGGCTCTACAGCCAGGTGGACTGGCCAAATTGGTAATTCTAGGTACAGTGAGAGACTGCATCTCAGTCAAATGAAGTAGAAATTCAGACATCAACCCCTGGCATCATAGAAACAGGCACACTCTTGCAGCTGTGCAATTGTGAACACCTACATGAACAACATGATAGCCTCCTATGACTTCAGACATCCCTAAGTATTCCTGTCTTCAGGGTTGTCTGTTGTGAACTTGACCTCACTAGGATTACCTCTTTATTTTCTTTTTAAATTAGATATATTCCTTTTGCTAATTCTATACATGTACATAATATGTTCTATTATGCCACCATCATACTCTCTTACCTGCCTATGAATCCCTATGTAGCCCTCTTCCTGTGAGTTCATATGTAGCTCTCTTCCTGTGATTCCCCATGCAGCCCTCTTCCTGTGAGTCCCCATGTAGCCCTCTTCCTGTATGTTCATATGTAGCCCTCTTCCTGTGAGTTCATATGTAGCCCTCTTCCTGTGAGCCCCCATGTGGCCCTCTTCCTGTAAGTTCATACGTAGCTCTCTTCCTGTGATTCCCCACGTAGCTCTCTTCCTGTGATTCCCCATGTAGCTCTCTTCCTGTGAGTCCCCATGTAGCCCTCTTCCTGTGAGCTTCTTTCCCACATTCACATGTTAATATTGCCTTGTGACCTACCTATTGAAAGCTATTCTGCATGTAAAAATATATTTTCTCATTTCCAAAAGCCCTCATTCCTTGTTTCTGGCCTCTAATAGTTCCAATAGAGATATGCTAATACAAAAGCATATTGGTAAATATATAAGTTTATTATGGAGACATTGACAAATTAACAAAACAATGCAGCTAGCTTCCACAAATTTGAGTTTGTTTCCCATGCATACAGTTGTTTATATTTCAAGCACAGTCCCAAAAGAGATCCACAGCTAGGCTAGAGAACAATGTTTAGTGAGGATGCTATTTCCTTAGGGAATAGTTAGTTATAATTTTTCTCTTGAAATTTAGAGTCATTTATCTGCCACCACAATAGACTAAAAAAAATTTCAAATTTTTTTTTTAGCTTGCATACTTAAGGCAACACACGCACACACACATATGCACACATACATATCTTAAATATTTGGAACAAAAGTCATAGAATTGATATGTATGAGTCTGAGCTATTTACATAAAATCTTATGAGAAAAGATCAGGAAGTTCATTTTCAGTAAAAATGTATCCATTAGATGATGGGAATCATAATTTTAAGAAAGCACAGGACACTTGGCAAATTCAACTTTATACTAATCTGAATCCTGTCAAATTCTGTAAACTTAACACTTAGTTATTTTTCCCTTTAATGGATGCATCACGCCTTAACTCGTAAATCAGTTCTATAGGAAGAAAGGGGCCAGGTTATCAGCCATTTTTACAGTCATTTTCATGATGCATTTAGCAGCCATTTTAGTTCTTGTCACCAACAAGCTTTATCTGGCAGCCCTGCCCAGGGTTGCAACTCCTGTTCTCAAGTTATTCCCAGCCTGTGACTAAGTACAGCTTTGTCTTGACACTGTGGAGTCAGTAACCTAAGTCACTGGCCATTATCCTCCTCTAGGAGTGTGAGTTCAGATCATGACTGATGCGATGAAAGAACATTGCTTGATATCCTAGTGTGAGTGCTGTCTTTTAGATTTATTTCTATTATAATGTAACCATGTGTATGGGTGGCAGGATGGAGTCTGCTTTTTGTTTGTTTCCTTGTTTTGGTTCGTTCGTTTGTTTTTGTCATGCAAACACAGGTACCCACAGAGACCAGGAGAGGTCTTTGGGTCCCCTTGAACTAGTCTACCACCTGACATGAGTGCTGGAAACTAAACTTAGGTCCTCTGCAAAAGCTCTCTGACTCTTAACGGTGGGGCCATCCCTCCATCCCCACATAATGTTCTAATATTTTTAAAAATGGTAAAATTTATGTGAATTTCTTAGAAACTTTTACCACAAACTGTGCATTAGAAAGACTTTCTCTTTGAGCACCAGCAGCACTGTTGCGTGGACAGGAAAGTGGAGCTCAGCTTCAGGAATCTCTCCTGCTACCAGCTGGACATTTCTTCCCAGCTGTCCAATTCTTCTTTGCCTTTTCCTTTGCCCATAACAAATCTCTTTCTAATCCTATTCATTTTTATTATTTTTCAAAGTGTGTGTGTGTGTGTGTGTGTGTGTGTGAGTGCATGAGAGTGGATGTGTGCATGTGTAAGTGATATTACACCATTTTATGTGTGGGTGAGATGCCTGTGGATGAGAACTCTGGATGTCCTTCTCTGAGATTATCTGTGTTATTTGTTTGAGAAAGGGTCTCTGATTTAACTCTGTGTTTGGCTGGTAACCAAAACCTGAGAAATCCTTCTTTCTCTGCCCTCCACTGCACTGGGGTTAAGGTTCATGTGTGGACAGACTCCAACTTTCTACAGGCTGATGGGTATTTGAACGCAGGATTTCAGGCTTACATAGCAAATGATTTTACTCTCTGAACTATCTCCTCAGTCCCTAATTCTATTTTGTAGTTCAGCATCAATAACAATAGGTCCTCTGTATTGGATTTAACACTCTCAGCATATCCCCCTGTTTCTACTCACATAGGTTTTATGCTCTTGCACAAACACCTGTTTGCACTCTGTTCTTAAGTTCAGTATTTCTTCCATCCTTATCTCAACACCCTTTGGCTCTAATACAGTTAGGGTTACTAGAAAGATTGATTAATGGTTCAGAATGTGCCCCGCTCTTTAGGAACTGGTGTTCAGTTTGGCAAACAGCTCACAACCACTTCTAACTACAACTTCAAGAGATCCAACATTCCTTCCTTCCCACCACAGATACCCAAATACATATACTTACTACAATACAAAATCAACAATTAAAAATAAAAATACAGTTCAGATACAAACAAACCCATACGGTAGCTACATTGTCATGTGGGGAAAAAAGAAAACTGAGACAGTATCAAATATCTGTGCGTACGCCTCCTTCCATACTTGGCCACAGCAAGGTCCACAGGACAGTATTTAATAATGGCAAACAGCTCTCAGCAGTTGTGTTTATATAGTGCTGCCAATAGAGGTTTGTCTTTTTACTCAATGATATTGATTTCTTCTTGAGTTGTCTTTTTGTGTGCAGCATTGTAGGGGTGGTTCCAACTGGTTTTTAAATTATTATTTTCACTGGCATTTCATTTAAACAATAACATAATCAATTACCTAGCTCTCTTCCAAGAAACTGAATGCAATATAATCAAGTATAGCTGAGCCTATAAATATGGAACATGTTGACCCAACCTGCATAATTTTAGAGCAGATCCTATGCCAATGATTATTTGCCTTTCTCCAGTTTTAAGCAAAGAATAAGAATATAAATTTAACAATCATATAAAGGATGACACTTAAATTTATATACACATGCTGAATAGTATTAAATGTCACTTAGGTTTTGAAATATATAGTATAAATTAAAGACAATGAAGGCTGAAAATGATGAAATATGGAAGCCCTATAGAGTTACATTTAGCATAGTTTCATTTTTTAGCATTTTATTTTTTGTTTTTGTGTACAGGCACATGTAAGCATCCTGCATTTGTGCCTTGCAACAAATGTGGCAGTCAGAGAACCATATCAGGGGTCAATCCTCACCTTCTTCCTTGTGGGAGGTGGGCTTTCTTGTTCATATCTGTTCTCAGCAGCACCCAGCAGGCTATCTAGCCCTGCAAGCTTCTAGGGGGTCTATCTGTCACTCTAGACATAGTGATGGGGTCTGCCTCCCATCTCTCTCTTGGAGTGCTGAGATCACAGACATGTGCTACACTGCCTCATTTAGCTTCGGTGAGGTCAGGGAGTCTGAACTCAGGTCCTCATTGATTCCCTGCAAGCCCTTTACTCCTGAGCCTTCTCCCTGTACATTTGCAATTTAACTTTACAAAATGTGGTAACAATATATTTATNGGCTTTCTTGTTCATATCTGTTCTCAGCAGCACCCAGCAGGCTATCTAGCCCTGCAAGCTTCTAGGGGGTCTATCTGTCACTCTAGACATAGTGATGGGGTCTGCCTCCCATCTCTCTCTTGGAGTGCTGAGATCACAGACATGTGCTACACTGCCTCATTTAGCTTCGGTGAGGTCAGGGAGTCTGAACTCAGGTCCTCATTGATTCCCTGCAAGCCCTTTACTCCTGAGCCTTCTCCCTGTACATTTGCAATTTAACTTTACAAAATGTGGTAACAATATATTTATTATAAGAAGTCTAATTTTGTATTATAATTTGATTTCATTTTTACCTATTTTGGCATATTTAATTATTAAAGATTCCAGTGGTTGGCAGCTACTGAACTAATAATTATTGAGGACCTTGCTGGCAGAAACAAGTCCCTAGGACAGGCCTTACGGGTCACAGTCCAGCCCTGGATCTGGAGATGAAGTGAATGGCTTTTACTTCCTTGCTGCTGCTGTGAGCCCACCCTGCCCCCATGCCTTGCTTGCTATAGACTGAACCATCAAAGCCAAGACAAAAAGAATCCCTTTCCCATCATCTTGGTTTGCCTGGGATTTTGCCACAATGGTGTGGAAATTAACCAGAATACAAGTCAAAACAAGCAAAAAGCATTCATACAAACTCCCTTGATTTTATAACCGAAATTCTAGTCCATTGCCAGGCTGATTTTAACTATAATCACACCAGCTACTTCCAGTCCATGTCTTCTACCTGCCCCATCTTGGTTGGTGTTAATCCCAAAAGGTGAGAATAAGAAAACTGACTCAATCTCAAGACAAATTTAAAACAAGCTTTAATTACATACTGGCCAGGATGATGGGCTCTGGTCATGTTCACTTCTGGGTTCCGAGAAAACGGTCACAAGTCACATTTTGCAGTGGCTTAAAAGGCTAAAGCTACAATTTACCTATTTTACCATCAGGTTCAATAAGGAGCAAGCATACATATGGACATACTTCCTGCCTACATCCAATGAGAGGCAAGTGTATATCCTGATGTATTTCTTGCCTACATATATCCCACCCACATGAGATCAAACACATCTACTGCAAATGGGTCAAACAAACATAAGGCAAACAGGAACTTATTGGTTACTGTCATAACTGCAAACAGAACCCTTAACCAACAAGGTATAGTTTTCTTGGTAGATCTCCCATTAACTTGCAAGATTTATTGTTCTTGTTCCAGTTTTGGCCTCACATTGGCTTCTGTTCTATGAACTCATTTGTACAGCTGTTTCCCTTCCTCCTTGCCACTCCTAGCATTATTGTTATTTTTTACCTCCCATGGGACCTGAGCTCTTCTTTGATATTTAACATTATCTCAATGGCCTGCTGGGTGTTCCCTTTAAAGACTAAAGAGGCAGTCAATTCTTAGTAAGACTTAAATAGAAGATTGTGGTCACCCTGTCCCAAATCCAGTTCTTTTTTGCTGTCCCCAAGGTCAGTTAGACTTCAACCATGGATTGCTAGACATATTTTTTTAAAATACCTTTTCCTCATTTGCCATGCTTAGTCTGTGTTCAACTAATTTTTAATTTTTTTTCTTTTTGAAATTAAAATGTAATTACATTTCTCTCTTATATTTCTTCCCTCCACACCGTCCCATATATTCACCACTTTCATTCAAACTCAACACCTCTTTAACTTATTTTTTATGTTTCACCTAAATTCATATATTTCTTGTCATGTGCATCAGTGCTAAAGCTAAAGGGTGCCTAAACTCCTGGATCTTCCCTCCAACTCAGAGTCATAAATACAGTATCTTTGCATTGCTTTATGTCATCTGATTCTCCCATTTTCCTTTATAAAATGAAAATAATGTGATTACATTAAACTAACCAAGGCAATTCAGGATAAAGATATTTATTCTTTAAATATGTTAAGGAATACTCATTATTTAATCACGCCTACAAAATTCCATTTGTTTTATAAGTGAACATAGTTACAGGACCTGACCATTAGTATGTAATACTGCCTTTAAAGTTTGAAAAACTCAAAATACACTATAATTTATTTCCCTATTTAATTTTCTACACTGCAAAAAGCAGTCAAATAAATGAATAAGCCACCCACCATAATTATATAGCATACTTATCACTGAGACATTTGAAATGATTCAGCAGTCCAACCAAACCGGTTACCATGAACTGTGAAGGCCCAGACTGGACCAAAGCAAGATGGGTAAAATGACGGGGAGGTTGTGTCTTCCTGAAATGAGACAACATTTTAACTGAGATCTGCTTGATAGGAAGAAGTTATTCACACAAATAGGAGTAGCCATTTTAGAAGAATAAAATCATTAGCAAAGTCACAGCGATGCAAAAGATACAAATGGGCATATCTAGACAGTGGAAGTGGAAGAAATCAAGAAATAAAATGGCAACTGGGGAGATATAACAGTCAATAAAGTACTTGCCTGGCCACATGAAGATCTGAATCTGACCCCCCATAACTCACCTAGAAAAGGCAGTTGTAGTGCACATTGTGTTTCTAGGAAAAGAAGCACGTTTTCTTTCAACTGTATTAAGCAATGTGAGTGGTATGCACCTAAAATGCTAGTGTTTCCGAAATGGGCACAAGCAAATCTATGAACCTTGTGAGCCAGACAGGCTGCCTACTAGGTGAACCCAGGTCACTGATTGACCCTGCCTTAGACAGCAAGGTACAGGGCAATTGAGGAATACATAAAATGGCCAAGTCTGTTTCCCGTATTTATGTGCATTTGCTCACATGTGCGAATGTACATACTGACATTAAAAAGAACAGAAATTGTAGATAGATGAGATGAATTCGTGTGACTCTTGCAGAAGTTGGAAAAAGGTCATTTAAAGTGACACTGGTTGGCAAGTCATTTACTTAGAATTAAAAAGCCACATGACTGTATTAGATTGCCCATGAAACTTCAAGCTCAGGTTATGCTCCCTGGTTTTGTGTTTGGTTGGTTTTTGTTTTTGTTTGTTTTATTTTATTGTTAGCTAGTCAATAAGATCAATGTATACATTCTGACATACAAAAAAAAACAAGTCTTCAAAATAAAAAAATCCTTCAGAAAATAAAGCTAAATCTCATATATCAAACAACTGTCAGTAGTCTATGAGGGAGTCCTCATAGAAAGGATGTCATTAATTACATAACTCTTCAATCTGATCAAATGTAAGTTGTTTTGTTATTCCATAGTTTCTCATTAAAATGTTAGCTATGTCAGGGTACTCTATTGTTAATGAACTTATGGCCACTTGAGCCCTCACATTTTGTATTGTTAGTTCCAAGGAATAATGTAGGATTCATAAAGGAAGAGAGAGACGGGGAGAAGGGGAGAGAGGCAAAAGAAAGAAAAGAGAGGGGAGAGAAGCAGAGAAGAAGAACAGATAGGAAAGGAGATGGGAGAGAATTATCTGCCTTTTCATCTGAAGGACATTTGCCACTGCTGAGTAGTTTAAGGTGCTTAGGAATAATTTTCAAGGATTGCATTCCTCTTTTAGATTCTAAGTTGAGATTCAAGTTGATAATAATTTTCTTTCAATTTACTAGACACCAGTGAGCCAAATAATAAAATAAAATAGAATAAAAAGTGAGAAGGCAAGATACAGGGTATTTTAAAATTACGTTGAAGCCAAACTACTGCTGTAATGAGCAAAGGTGTGTCTTTTTTACGGTAGTAGAAAAAGGACTATTGAGACATGTCAATGGTTATGAGCACTTGCTGCTCTTGCAAAGGACCCAAATCAGTTGCCATGATCCACAAGGCACCTCACAAACGTCTCCAACTCCAGGTCTAGGACATCTAATCTTCTGGCTTCCCTGAGTATCTATACCTACATACACATACTCACATACAAATAAACATAAAAATAAAATCGTAAAAATAAATGAACTAAAATAAATTAAAGAGCTCTTTCTGAACTATTTTATCTCATCAAAACTTGTGTTAAAGTGTGATGAATAGGTTTCAGTGGCTTCTGTGAATGACAAACCATCTGGAAGTTATTTCAATGTAAGGATAGGACAAGGTGATTGGAAAGATATAAATGAAAATAATGGTAAAATTATAAAAACATACATTATTCAAATATTATTGATAGATGAAAGTTGTGTTTTAAGCAATATTCCTACAAAGTTATCAGTCACTAGTAGGAAACAGAAAGCAGGTGATTCAGATTGACAAAAACAAGATAAATTTTAAAGATTCGTTTTTATTTTTAATTATGCATATATGGATGTGGTTGAGTGCGCAAGTTGCCCACCTAGCCAGAAGAGTGTCTCAAATCCCATGAAGATACAGGTGGGTATTAGCCTCCCCGTGACAATGGGAGCAACACTGTGGTTGTCTGAAAGAGCCAAAGGATCTAATAACTGCTGGGGTTTCTCTCCAGTCCAAGAATGAATTGTTTTTGAATTATTCGAAACTTATTAGGAAGGTTATCCTGATAAATACAGGAATCTCATGAGACAATGTGTGAATGTATTTTCCTGTGATTTTTAGATAACTTCCAGGGTTCCATCCTTCATCCAGGCTTCCACCATCTATTGCTTTTTACTTGTTAAATGAAAACTGAGCATCCTTCTCAGTAACAAGAAAAATGGAAGACATAGATTCTCATTTGACCACATGTGTGTTCACATATCACCTCCACAAAACATTTTGCCGTTGCTGAATGTCCGGGTTCCATTTATTATATACTTTAGTCCATTTGAATAACCATATGGAAATGTGGGCCAATACTTTATAACATTTTTAAATTAAAAATTAGATTTAGGTATATATGTGACAAGGTCACATGTGGAAGTCAGGAAAACATCTTTTGGAAGTTGGTTCTTGCTGTGGGACAATGGTTTTTCATCCTGTCATTTGTATTATTTTTAATAAAATGCTGATAGGCCAGTAGTCAGGCAGAAAGTAGAGATGAGGCAACCAGGCAAGAAATAGAGGAGGGGCAATGAGAACAGGAGAATTCTGGGAAGAGGAAAGACAGTCTGCAGTCATCACCCAGACAGAGAGGAAGCAAGATAAGAATTCATTGCTGATGAAAGGTACCAAGGCATGTGGTTAACACAGACAAAAATTATGGATTAAGATGTAAGAATTAATCAATAAGAAGCCTGAGCTAATAGGCTATACCAAGTCATGTGGCTAACACAGATGAGAATAATGGGCTAATATAAGATGTAAGAAAGAGTTAATATGAAGCCTGAGCTAATAGGCCAATCAGTTTATGATTAATGCAGACCTCTGTGTGTTTCTTTAGGACTGAATGACTGTGGGATCTGGTGGGAAAGAAACCTTGGTCAACAGGTTCTCTCCTTCAGCCATGTAAAAATCAAGGATTTAATGAGGTCATCAGGCTTCCCTACAAGCTGGATGAAAACCTTTACCTTTCCTTAACTGTCATGAGAGCCAAAGTCACTTGACCTAGATTATGGAAGCTGAACTCAGATTCTCTGCAAGGGAAGTACATGGGTATGGGCAGTATATGCTTTTAAATGCTGAGCCATCTCTCCAGTCCACATATTATAATTTTAGCAATGTTTACACAAGTAAAAACACAAAAAACAAAACAATAAACCTTTAAATATCAAATCCCATGGATGATACAGTACAACTTTTGTTTAGATTTTGTTGAAACTCTGCCAAATGGACTAAGTGAAATACTAAGAACTGTGTACAAAGCTCTCAGCTGTGCTACTCCATCGTTTTATATCTGCAGTACACAAAATTCTAGTGCCACAGCACAACAGCAGGCCATGTTAAATTTTCTCAGTATTCTTCTCTGCATGATCAATGCTCAACTGTTCATATTTCTTATAGGCCACTCTGCTTTCAATTAATGTAAGAATTCTGTTACAAGATTCTACCTAATCTGTCTGAGTTATTAGTCTGTCATAATGTCAATATAATGTGAAGATCTGATATGCATGCTGGAACAATCCTGGAACTATCTTGTCTTGCTTATACACAACTGAAGTACTGGTGGTAATATGATGTCTTTGCTAACATTCCATCTCAGATGAAAGAACAATAGGCAGGGGAATCGGTGAATTCTCAACACTAGAAAATGTTTGTCCAATGCCTGTCTAGGAATAGTCTATGTAAGTAACTATAGTATAAATAAGGCAACATGATTATTAAAACTTGGAGGTTTAAATGACATTTAATAGGCTCAGACAGTATTTGTTCCTAATTATATCACTAATAAATTGCAAATTAAAGGTAGGAAACCCTGAGGTTACCTTCTGTGGTAATTTGAATGAAAAATGATGCTTATAGGTTCATATATTTGAACAATTATTTTACAGATGATGGTACTGTGGGGAAATTATGAAATTTTAATAGGCGATGCCTTGCAGGGGAAGTACAGCACTAGAGGTGGGATCTGGGGACTGACAGACCTGCCTCCACACTTGTTCTCTGTATTCCTTCATGTGTGTGACCAGACAACTCCCTGCCTCGGTGCTGTGCTTCCTCTGACTGTTGCTGTGCCTTTCCTGCTGTGTTAGACCCTATCCCTCTGGAACTGCAAGCCAAGACAAACTCCTTATCTACTTTAAGTTGTTGATGGTTATGTTTGTTTATCACAGGAACAGAAATGTAACTACTCACATTCTAAACTATTTTCAGAAAATATTTAAGTTTTATCCAATACTTTAGAGTTCTATTTTATATACTGTAGAGTACCATTCTTGTTCATTTTTCCAACACTTCACAGGCTGCAAAAATATTCCATAATAGGAATTAATTTAGTTTTTGACAAATGGGTTCCTAAATATATGATTGTGTGGCTGTAATGGCTGAGTTTACCGTGGATGTAGGAGATTCTACCTGATAATTTACAAGAACCATTTCATTCTGTTTTCATTCTCACAATAATCTGAACTGCACAAAGTCTAAAATGTGTTGAAGTAACACACTCAGTTCTTATAGTGAGGAATGGAAGCAGGCAGGATTCAAACCTAGGCCGTGAACACTAACAAAATTATCCCTTCTCTTCACAAAGTCTCATTTTTTCATGACCACATTTCCATGTGTGATATTTATGCATTCCTGCATTGATGTTACATGTGTGGGAGAACGTGTTTGTGAACGTGCACATATACATGCCTGTGTGTTGACTTTGGAGTGTTCTTTGATTGCTGTCTATTGAAGCAAGGTCTCTGTCTGAACCTAGAGATTGCTAATTAGGCTAGTATAGGCAGCTTGTTTTGAGAATGCCATGTCTCTACTTCCCCAGTTCTGGGATTAGAGGTAGCTTTTTTCTGAAACCAATATTCTGGTCAGCTTGCTTTTGCTTGAGCCTTTTACCCACCAAGTTCTCTCTGCTGATCCCATGACAATTTGTATCTGAACATGTATTCTTCTCATTAGAGAAGTCTGTGGTGTCAAGTACAAAATTAATCACATTTTTATTACTAAAATGCTATATTTTCAAAAATAGTGTTCTTTAAATAACTAATTCTCTCAAAGGCATCTTTGAATTCACATGTGATTATAGCACAGTTTAATCAAAATATATATAAAGCTAAAACTTCAAGTAAATGGCCAAAGGCAAAAGATATAATCAAATTTAGTGTTTAATATATATTTTCACTGTAATTTTGATCAAAACATCTAGGAACCTCAGAGATCTTTTTGTACTTATTGAAGGTAGAAACCCAAGTGTGTGTCTTAGGGCTATTTCTGAAATGGCATTTCCTAATTGTAGAAACCTATATTCAGGGACCAGAAGGGAGAATAAACTCCACTCAAACTCCTTTATCCTGTTAAACCAGAGTCCATTTGAGAGTCTTGTGTATAGAATTGGAAAGTTCAAAATAGAGACTTCATGTCTAATTTAAAAATTTTACTGCATGTATTTATTTATTCTTTGACTGTGTATGCATGTGCACATGAGTGAATGCACATGCACGTACACATGTGAGTGCATGTAAAGGTCAGAGCACAACGTGTGGCACTCATTTCTTCTCTTTCCAACTTGTGCGGCCAGGGAGCAAATGTGGGTCATCAGGCTTTGTTGCAAAAGATTTTATCTGCTTGACTTTGGAAATTGACTTTTAATTTTTTAACAAGTATGCATTTGTTTCCCTAAACAGTAGATAGTAAATGAAACACCAAAAATTACATAATTTTGCTACATTAGTATGACTAAAGCAAAGTAGACGGACCTCCACATGAAAACAGGAAGTCTCTTTCCTCATTCCCCTAGAGAAATGCACTTTGCATTATTTGGCTCAAAATACCGTAGAAGAGTCCCAGGAAGCAACAGAAAACTCGGGTGCTCAAATGAGGGAAGGATAGAAACAGCCGCCTTCATGTGAGGTAGCCATGTCCTTCGGTTTCCCTCTGACCAAAATGCCTTAGTCAGCCAGTAAATGTGTCAGACACATGGGCACTGAGCTTCTCATGGAAGGGTACAGAGACGCACATAGCCATCGTCTGGGTTTGGAACCCTGACAAAGGATGCTTTTCCTTGCCTAATTCAGAGAATTACCTCTGGCATAGAATGGGAGCCTCAGAAAGGCTTGCCAAGATAGACAGAAGCTGACTGGAAAACAAACAAACAAAAAAAACTACCACAGACAGGGGGTGGTATCTCTCAGCACCCAGGGAACCTGTTCTATTTTCTGGAGGGGAGAGGAGGCACCATTTTGCCCCACTTTACTTTTTCACATGTATTTCCTTCCTCTCATTTTCTTTCATTTCTCCCTGCCTCCCCTTTGTTCTTTTCCCGCTTCCCTTTTATTTTCTTCTTTCTTTCCTCCCATTCTGCCTCCGCCTCTACTGAATAGAAACTCCCCAGTTTGGATTAGTGGGAATAAACCAGCACAGAGAGACCCTAGAATGCATAACGAAGTGGATCCTCTGTGTATCCAAGGTGAGTCCATTCTGAGCTCCCACAGTGGACACTTGCAACTGCAATTATTCTGAGCTCCACACATGATTTCCCATGTATACATATCAGTCTATATCAGTCTATAATAAAGGCTTAGTTTGTAAATTAGGGGAAATGGGTAATTGACAGTAGCTGATAATAAAATGCAAATATAATAAAATATACTGCAATAGAGTTTACCGAAAGCAGTCTATTTCTCCTCCTCAAAATATTTTATTTTTCTGTCCATGACTGACCATTGAAATGAAAACAAGCATAATGTACGACCATTACACCATGTACAGATGACAGAATGATGACTATATTACCCATTCCTGAAAAGAAAATCTTCAGAGACCTCTCTAATGGAGCAGTTACAAGCACATACCCAGAAAAGCTGTATCTCCCTCCAAAAGGCTTCACTGAGCTCAAAAATATTTTTCTGGGCTAATTGTTGAAGGACTTCCTGAATCATAAAATAGCCCCAAACAACCATGTGGAGGACTACTTTTCTTCCAATGCATGAATCCCAGTGAGATATTGCAAGGCATACGGAGAAACAAGAAAACGTGAACCACAAAAAGGTCATGGAAATTATCCAAAAACCAACCTGAGAGAAATGGAAATCAAGGAATTAGCTAGAACAATGCTAGTTTAAAATTATATGTTCAGTAGTCTATGTGGAAAGACATCTGAAAAATCCCACAGAGAGGACACGAGAAGAATGAGAATTTTCACAAAGCGAAAGGAGCTACACTCAAAACAAGCAGATTCTGAAGTTGCATAATTTTAAAAAAAGAATGGACAAATTGATGGGGACAATGGAGATATGTCTTTTGATTTCTACATATGCGCCTTGGCATGGGCACATTCATCAACACACACACACACACATACACACACACATACACACATACATACACACACTTAGTCTAATTTACTGCCAAGATTCAAGCTTGAAGTTCAAAGGCAGATTTGAAGAATCCCACATCCTCCTCCAAAGTAAAAACATTTGAAACTATTGGTGTAGAATATAAAATGTTATCCCATGTCTGCAGACTAAGGGAAGTAAAGGAAATAATATTACGAGGATCCTACTGAAAAAGATTTCAGCTGCGGTGCAATAAGAATCAAATGGGTTTCTTTTAAAAGAGATCTAAAACGCAACTGAGGATGTCGCTCAGTTAGAGGAGTGCTTGCCTAGCAGGCAAGGAGGCCTGGGTCTCATACCCAACATCATATGAACCAGGCATGGTGGTACGTGTGTCTTGGTAGGAGGGAGGTAGTTCAAGGTCATCTTCAAATACATAGTAGGTTTGAGGCCACCTAGCCTACATGATTCTGTCTCAAAAATGAATAAATGAATGTGTTAGTATTCACACATCTGTACTGGCCTGCCCTTGGGATCTTGACAAGATATGTCCTCAGGTGAAGCCACTAAGAGGATCCCCTCTGAACATTCACTATGCTCCCTTTTAAAAGGACCTTGCATCTGGGCGGTGGTGGTGCACGTTTTTAATCCCAGCACTCGGGAGGCAGAGGCAGGCAGATCTCTGTGAGTTCGAGGCCAGCCTAGTCTACAAGAGCTAGTTCCAGGAAGGCTCCAAAGCTACAGAGAACCCTGTCTCAAAAAAAAAACAAAAAACAAAAAACAAAAAAACAAAAAAACAAAAATACCTAAAAGGTAGGCCTTGCCCCCCCCGTCTCTCTCTCTCTCTCCCTCACTCTCTCCCTCTCCCTCACTCTTTCTCCCTCTCTCTTTCTGTTCTGCCAAATCTTTTCCCCAGGGTCCGGTCTCTGCCCCCTCTCTACCCCCTTCCCTGCCCCCTCTTTCCTCTTCCAATAAAATTCAACTGTGAGCCTTGCTGCATGGCATGACTTCTTTTTGTAGCGTTTGGTTTGTTTGTTTGTTTGTTACAACATTGTTTTCCTGACCGGGAAATGCTCTTATGTTTCTTTCTCCTGCCCATGGGCTGTCTGAGGAATGCTGGGACCCTGAAACCTGGTCCACGTACAACAGCCTCACTTCACCAGCTAATGGTTTACTGGCACAATTGGCAAGCCCCTCTTCTCTACCTCTGGCTATTTTCCATGAGTAAGGACTTGCCTCTTGAGCTTGGTTTCTCACCTTTTGGCCTAGTTAAGCCCTGGTACCAGGCAACTACGACTTTCTCAGGCTTGGAGCCCTTGGTCCCCACTCTGTGTTTGTTTAATCAGCAGTCAACGCTTTCTCAAAATCAATCCTCTCTGATTTCTTGGGACACTACAATTACAGTCCCTTGGATCTCACTTATCTGCCTCATTCATGGGAACTTTGGCATAATTTTTGCCTCAAACTTTGGTTCTTAGTGCTTGACTAATGGAGTTCTACACTTGTTTTGCAGTTAGATCTGGCCCAGTTATCCCTTAGATATTGCTTTCTGATCTGCTCTTTCCACCTGCAACAAATCTGCTTTCTCATTCACTGATGGCTTTGCCTTCCACTTAATACCAACGATTGGGTCTCTGGCGGGGATACCCACCTCTGACCATTCCCCTGGATGTGAGGCTTCCTTCCTTAAGCGCTGTCCTCTCCTTGCCTTCTGTTTTTTCTTGAAGTATTGGTATGAGGCTACTGTGTCTCTTTCAGACTCAGAGCCCTTGGACCCTGTTCTTAAGTGACAAAATACTAAAACAATTTGTGCCCTCTCAGTCTGATCCTCCCTGAATCCCTGAAATGCCAGCATATTCAGGCCTTGGATCTTCTTCTTATGTCTTCCTCTGCCTCATCCTTGGGAGCTGTGTCCAACACCTCCTCGCTCCTATTTGGGATGTCTTTTGGAGACTCCATGACCACTCCTTTTAAATAAAATCTAACCTCAGTATTGCTTGGACCACAGAGAGTCAGGGAACAGAGAAAGAATTCTCCACTTTCTTTCTATTTCATTGCTTCAAAACCTACTTTCTACTGGATTGGGAATCTCTATGGAAGTGGATGCTTTCCTTCTTGATTCTTCTCCATGTTTTCCTGTCTTTAACAGACATGCCCTGCCTCATCGATTTCTATCTGTCTCCAACAATACATTCAAAAATCTCTGTTTAAACATAAAATCAGTTATTGTTACAGAACTACCTACTGTTAGTCACAGAACTGGAAGCGCAAGACTACCAAAATGTCAAGGTGGCGAGAACCAGGAGCATCCCAGAGGTGTTCATGTCCCTCCAGATTCAGAAAATATATTTACATAACCGATTTTAATATAACTTTTTAATATTCCTTTAGTTAAAAGGTACTAACTCTACAATGACTGCCCTTGGTTATTAATCACCTGTGTTTCCTGGTGAATTGGATAGAAAGAGGGTGTCCAGGTAAGGTTGTGATGGTGAGAAAGGATCAGGTGCTTTAAGATCAAGGCTGTCGTCTTGGATACACCTCAAATAGCCATTTTGCCAGGTCCAAGTGGTGCCTGACAGTTCCACAGAGATGTTACAGTGAAGTGAAACGGCCAGATACCCCAGCTTTCTCAGGTCCTCGAAAGATAGCGGTCAGCATGAAGCAGTCTCAAGGACACGGTGTTCTCATCCTGCATCACCTGGTACACTTTTCTAATTCCTCACCATTTTATAATAAACAAAAGGGAGGAATGTTAGTATTTAGGCATACTGGCCTGCCCTGGGATCGTGACAGAATACATCTTCAGGTGAAGCCACTAAAACCAACCGCTGTGCACATTTGCTATGCTCCCTTTTAAAAGGTGGGCCTGCCTACCTCACATCTCTTTCTCTCTTTCTCTTTCTTTCTCTTCCTCTGTCCCTCCCTCTCTCTTTCTCTTCCACCACTATTGTCCCTAGGGACCAATCTCTGCCTCTCTCTCTCTCCCCTTGTCTGCTCCTTCTCTCTCTTCTTCCAATAAACGTCCTATATGAGTCTTGTTGTATGGCATGACTTCTCTTTGCTGTATTTTTAAATTATAAGAGAATGAATGAATGAATTTCATATCACTTGCATTATGTATTATGTATGCAATCATATAATACAATATATATTTTATATTAATTATAATATTAATAAGATAAGATATGGAAAAAATTTTAAATCCTAAAGTTATATGATATTTTAGGGGACCCCATTTGAAAATGATTAAAGTTTGATCCATTCACTTCCTGATTCAAAGTATAAAATGAAACTATTCAAAGGCATGTCATGCCAGCTTGATTTCTCTATTTCCCATGACCAATGTGCATGGTGTCTTTAGCAATACAGCCTTACCATTAATTTCTAGTAGGCAAGGAAGTGCAACGGAAGTAACTTGTATTGTTTGGGGAGTTTCTAGGAGTTTCCTGACTGAAAATACAAGAAGGATATAGCACATCTAGGACTGAGCTTCTGTGTGATGGTAAGGCCTTTGGGGAAAGCATCCTCACCTCAGGTATAATAACTCCACTTCATCTATGTTTATAAAATAGTGGGTTTTCATCTGGATCTTCCAACCATCTTTAATGTTACCCCCACTCCCATCTTCTCTAATGCCCTATATTCCCATTTCCCTCCCAACTTACCCTTTACACCAATTACTTCCCTTTATCCTCCATAACCCTGGTTTTTACTCCCTCTCCCCAATTAAGTTCTGCCTTCCCTCTCCCATTGCCCCTTCTGTAGTTTTCTGGCATCTACATGTACATCAAGTGAGATACACAAATCAAAGTAGTATGGTAATAAACTCATATTAACAAAGACAGATGAAAGATAACATAGAACCCAGAAGTCTTCATAATAATTATCAAACAATATTTGACTATGTGTCAACAGTACACAGAGTGGGGACGTTTAGTTCTCTTTGACAAATTGTGTTGTAAAAACAGAATTCACATTCAGCACGTGAAGGCACACTCTTCTTCCATGTAGAAAGGTGAACCCAAGGTTAATAAAAGATGCAAAGATATTAACTGAAATTACAAAACTCACAGAATGAACAGGTAAGAAATGTGTATTTATTAAATTAGAATGGGCAATACATTTTTGGAGATGGCAAAACACAGAGGAGACTGAAGCCAAAAGGAGTTATGTGACTGATTATGCTTGAGTTTTTTTTCTGCTGCAAAAGGAATAATTAAAATTTATGAGAAAAAATATGGGGCCACTGAGATGGTTCCTTAGATAAAGGTGCTGACCAGGCAAGCTCAAACCTGAGTTCCGTCCTGGAACTCTCAGGTAGGAGGAGAGACCCAATTTTTAAAAGGAGTCCTCTGACCTCTAAATGTATGCCATGTCATACCCTAGGTGGAGACACAATCAAAATAAGTGAAATACCTGTGTGTGTATGTATGTATGGATGGATGGATATGTGTATAAACTAAATACTTGATTTATATAATTTTAAATGCAAATAATGAGATGTAAAACACATTTGTAATTTAATATAAAAGGGTTAGATATCTACAACACATAAATAACTTCTGTGGTTCAGTAAGAAATACAATATAAATATGGATACATTTTATTTATCTGCAGTGACATCAGACATTTGAGAAAATAAAGCCTGTCCACCAATCAATACAGAACTTCAAAATCGTTATGTGAGGTCACTCCATGCTCCAAAGATTGATACCGTAAGAATGAATTATAGCAAGGAAATGGGAAAGCTAAAACTTTCACGCGCTGTTGAACTGAATGTACAAAGGTCTAGCTACTATGGAAAGTAGCATGGAGGGTTCACAAGAAATGAAAGGAGAACTATCATACGATCCTGCAATCTTATTACTGGGTGTAAATTCAAAAGCTTTTGAAACTGGGTCTGTGAGAGAAACATGTTCTTTCATGTTTATTGTAGCTTCACTTACAATAGTCAAAGTGTTGTGAGTAAACGTGCAGGCCAAACATAAAGAAAACATGTGATACACAGCCAATGGAATGCTACTTACCCTTACTAAGGATAGATAATACATTTTGGGATGCAACATGGCATGCATGCTAGGAGAATATGATAATCACAAAACAAAATTTCCTATTAGATTATGTCATATTTAAAAGAGAAAGTAAAAAAAAAGAATGGTGATTGTCAATGTTGGTTTCAGACATGCAATATGCAACTTTTGAGAGATGTTGCACTGCAAGGATACTGCCTTTATACACAATTCCAGAAGGGTAAATTTACGAAGCGGACATCAAAATAAGAAAATGCTTGTACACAAGTATGTATGTAAGTGTGATACTATCTATGTATAAATGACATCACATAATTAAATGGCTTATACACAATATATAGGTATAGATAAATATGTTACTATCATCTAAATTTCATTATAATATTTAACTTTAATTTTAAATTTAAATTATGTTTATCTATATTTGTATGTGTATGGCATTTTACAGGACCTGAGAAGGCCAGATGAGGCAATAGATCCCCTGGAAGTGGAGTTACAGGTGATTGCCACTATATGAGTGAGTGTTTGTAATTAAATTCACCATCTCTTCAAGAGCAGTGCCTGATCCTAATTATCTCTCCAGGTTCCATGCTCAGTTTTTAAATGTAGGACTTTGATTTTAACTGGACAAAGTGTATTTGTTTGTTTATTCCATTGAGATTGAATTTCCTCAGGAGTCGAGAGAGCATTGGCTGCTCCTGCAGAGCACCAGGTTTGGATCTCATCAGACACATGGTGGCTCACATCCATCTGCATTCTTAGTTCCAGGGGGTGGGTATGACTTCCTCTTCTAGCCTTTCAGGCACCAGGCACATACCTGGCACACAGATATACATACAGACAAAAACCACATAAATATTAAATATTAACTAAGTATTCCAAAACATTTTAAAAGGTTAAGTTTCCTCTATCAAAACTATGCATAATACAGGAATATCAAAGGTTTAAACCATTATAATTATTTTTAAAAGTTTCATTAGCCATTTTTATCTTTCTACTTTTAATGTTTCCATTATCTCCAAAAATAGATACAGAAAATGAATGGATTTGGCAGCTATGGATTAAAACTTTTCATTCATCTGATACTGAATTGGACTTGACTGCCCTTTTGATAATTACAAAGTTGTCTGAGTCTGTGAAAGATTCTGACCACTTCATCTTAATCCTGCTCTTTGGTTTCATTTGCTAAAGGAGGGAGACCATCTGTTGTGAAATATTTCTTCCCCCAGAGCTCAATCCAGCTTTGTATTTTCCCACAATTGAAAACTCAGGAAATTTCAACTAGAAATTTTACAAATACTCTCCTCAGATACCATATAGGCTCTTAGACAGTTAGGATAAAGATTTCCAAAAATATGTGGGAAGTTATTTTCTGAATATCGATCAATAAATTTTTGATAAATTTATGCTTCTCTTGATATAGTGGAAACTATTATCCTGGAAGAACAATGGAGTGTTAATTCATGTATAAACATAGGTTTGCACCCAAGTTTGTCTCATTTTTGAAGAAAAATTTTGCTTTTAGTTTATATTCTAATATTTTATATAGTTATGTATTTGGTCATGTCATGCACATGCTGTACTACTTTCTTTTCTGTTTCTGTTATAAAATACCCCCAAAAAGGAGGAAAGCTGAAGGAAAATTTGCTTATTCTGGCTCACATTTCCAGAAGGACACAGTCCCTCATGGTGGGAAGAGCATGGCAGTGGTAGCAGGCCTTTGACTTGTCACATTTCTTTCCCACACAGGAAGCAGAAAGAGAAGACAAAAACATGAATAAAACAACCAAACAAAAGCAGAGGTCTAGTCTATATAACCTCAAAACCCACCCCGAGGGGCCCAACTACTCTGTTCTAAAGCTCCACCTCCTAAAGTTTCAGCAGCCTTCCCAAACAGCACCAACAGCTGGGGACCAAGCATTGGTGTCCATGAAACTGTGGGTAATATTTTAAATAAAAAAAACATGCGTGCACACTCTTATTTTACTGGATATTTCCTTAAATATTTTGAGCTTTAAATTGCTTATACTTTTATTAATTATTGTCTTCTGACTAGTACTTCAGTCTGCATATAACAGCAACCTCCTTATTTGAATGCTTTACTAGTGAGGCAGTGAACTGAATTCACTCACAATATGTTCTGATATTTGGTGTGCAAAGTTGGTAAAGCTGTTATTAGCCAGCTTCCTTCATCATAACAAAACCCCTGATGCACCAATTCATAAAGAAAAGCCTTTATTTTGTCTCACAGTTTGGAATGCTCTAGTCCCATTTCCTGGCCCTAATACTTTTTGGGAACTCATATTTAGCAAAAGTGATCATCTCATGAGAAGGGTGTGAAGAAAGAGTGGAAGAAGTGACAGCTGTCTGCAAACTCCCTTGACTCCATGTTCTCTGTCATGTGAATGATTCTCAGTGTGGATGAGTTCCTTGGGATCTGCCACCTCCCACAGCCTTTAAATGCCAACTGTGGGATTGGGCAGATGGCCCAGCAACTATGGCCAGTTCTTTTTTATAGTCCATAGTTGGTTCCCAGCACCAACATCAGGCAGCTCACAAACTCCTGAAACTATCTCTCTAAGGGAACTGATACCCACTTCTGGCTTCTGTAGCCCCAAGCGAAAGTGTGTTCATACCCACATATATACATGTGAGAGACACATACTCCCGTGCAGACACATAAACATAAGTAAAAATGTTAAGAATTATTTTAAACAGTTCATTTTTGTTGTTTTGGTAAAATGTGATGTTATTCTTTGCTGTGATTTTATCAAAAATAAGAATAAAGCATTGGAATTAAATTATCTACCCAGGAAATTTTCTCATGGGTTATATGAAGCCCATACTCTTGATGAGTATGTAGACACATCTATCATTTTTACTCACCATTTGCTTTAATGGAAGACAGTCTCTGCTCTAGATATAACAGCATTATGTAAAGGGTAGATTTAGCAGTTTTGTCTTCATGATTTTGAATATTCTACTCTTTTCATCTGAGTCCTATCCCTTGTCTTTCTATGTTTATCAGAAACATAAAAGCACAGAGAAATATCAGTCTCATGTCCTCTGATCCAGTTGTCCATAGCACCCATGGGTAGATATTTCACTGCATACAGTGGAAAAACTTCAAGACAATTGAATTTGTCAATCATTTCATGGAACTAATTATCTCAATAGTTTCACATGGAGGATATGGAGGTAGTTTCGAGTTATAAACCTGAATGATGTATGGTGCTTTATCATCAATTATTAAGCCTTTTGTAAGTGCAATCATAATAATTAGGGGCTTATTTAGGGCTTAGACATGAAATCAACTACCTTAGTAATTACCAATACTTGCTAAAGAAAATTCACTAAGTCAAGAGTGATGCATAGAGGCTGAGTCATAGCCGTGCAGATAGGACTGAGAGGAATAAAAGGAGGTGGTTTGGCTCCTTTTTATTTTCTTTTGCTCTCAGTCCAGTCAGGGAAGCCATGTTGCTAGGAGCTGGAATCAGCTGTTCACATTGCGTCCATAGTCAGAAAACATAGAAAGGTTGTGATTGTGCTCAGTTCACATTCTGATTTTCATTTTGTTTGTGCCCTTAACCCACAAAATGGTGCTACCCACACCAGGGTGGCTCTTTTAACCAAACATACCAAGAAGTAACAATTCATGCAATTCCAAGTCTTTTGATTGACAGTGAAGTTTAACCTTCACTGGACATGAGAAACCAGAGCTCAGCCATTTCCTCCAGCCTTTGGTAATTATAAGGTCACTCAGCACTTTCTTCCAAGAGGAAAGGGTGTGTGCTCTGTAGGAATATTGGCAGATTACAGTGTTACACAAATATCTGTCTGTAAAAAATAATTATGCCTTAGTAATTATCATATTGTGGTAAATATCATTGTTAATCAAATTCTTGGATGGGAAGCTTTATTAGAATGTCCATAAAGAAAGACCCAATCATTTCAATAACACCAGAAATGTTTTGAAACTTCAGATTAAATGATTTTGACCTTTGTGTGTGTGTGTGTGTGTGTGTGTGTGTATGTTGCTCTATCCATTTTTGTTGAGTGTATCAGGATCCATAGGTTTATAATTAGTATATGAATGTACGAAAGTATATTTGAGAATTGTATTCTAAGTAAGTTCCAAAAGTATCCAGGGTTGGGTGGATAGCTCAGTTGGTAAACTGCTTGTCAAGCAAGCATGAGGATCTGAGTTCAAATCCTGAGAAACCAAGTAAGAGGCTATGGCAGCATGTAACAGTAACTCCAACTCTAGGGGTCAGTGATAGGCTTTTCCTGCAGTCCATTGGCCTCCATTCCAGCTAAGCTGGTGAGATAGAGATTAAATGAAAGACCCTGTCTCAAAAAATAAGAAGAATAATGGGGAAAGATGTTCAGTGTTGACCTCTCACCTCTATGTCTACAAACAGTTATTCTGTCCATACACATGTGCATACCCCACACAAATCCACATATAGCAATACATACAAAATACCTTTTAATCAGTAGTAATAGGTGCACTAAGTATAGGAACTGCATGCAATTTAATCACTACTGTGTCCCTGGATTAAGGTTATCAATGAGACCTCATACTGGAGAGGTCACCCAAGGTCACATCGTTAAGAGTAACTTGAATTGAAATAATACTATTTTGCTTTTCAGTAAATATTTAGGAATTTTCAAGAAGTTTTAAATAAAAACTGACTTTCTAATGTAAACAGGCATACTTAAGGTACACTTGTGAATATTACCTATCGTATTCTATTGTGAAAACATTTTATGCCAAATGTTAAGAAAGTTAAAACAAATTTCACTGAAAGTATAATTTTGATTAATATAAAATAAACCTCACCCATCAAGCCTTGAGTAAAACTGTGGGAACATGAAATTCTGATGTTTGTGGATCGGGGCTAAAATTCAAATAAAGAGGCTCCTTGCTAGAACTGAATTACTGCAGTCTTCCCCAAGCTAAATGAAAATCTGCTTTAACTTTCATAGTGAAAGTGAATACGGAATCAAAGGCCAGCTAATCAGATACAAGGTTAATAGTAAAATCTGTAGCTCCAGTTAGACTGAGTAATGCCAGGCTAAGATTTGTGTTTTTCTCATTTAGATTTTGAGTCTCCTCTTATGATTACTGAATTCTGTTTCAGGTGGCTAAGGAGGTAATTTTGGATGGATTTTAAGAAAAGGTATATAAATCTACTTTAAAGCAGAATAATTCCTAGGGTAAACAAGGCACTTTAATAAATATAATCTCAGAGCTGGAGAAATGGCTCAAGTTGGTAAGGTAACTTCATGGTTTTGCAGAGGACTGGAGTTGCTCCAGGGCCATTCCTCTGAAGACACATGGCCCCCATGCACACACCCAGAAACACACACACACACACACACATATACAGATGCCATCATTTATTTTTTTGGTATAAAATGCAGATTTTGCTAAGATTATATGTTAGTCTGTTATTGGTTTGCCTCCAAAGGGTCTCAGAGGCCCACTCATCTTAATTTCAACCATAACATTTTGTCACAGACATCTTCATGAAGCAGAGCTGAAAGGGTCACAAGATACAAAATCATACCAATTTCAATCTCAGCATGGCCACCTAACATCTACACGGGGCCAAGATAGTTAATTAATCTCTCTGAGAATTAAACCCTCATTCTCTTTCACATAAAATAGAGCCAGTTCCATTTTAAGTGCAGACTTGTGTTGAGTCTAAGGTAATTGTTTGCCTCATGCACAATTCATTGGCTGTACATAAAAACCGAATAAACAGTAACTACTGTGCGAAATACTGGGCTTCATAAGGTTTTCCTCAAATTTCTTGGAAGTTGTCGGTCTGAGTTCATGCAGACAGATCATTCCTTTCACATTTTTCCACAGCTTGCATTTATTCTTCGCATACAATTTCCATATGTAAATGTCTTTCTTTGACATTTGACAGATGGTCAAACCATCAAGGGAAAATGATTCTTTTACTTCATTGAAAGTGAATTTGAGATATTTCTCTGATGACAAGTGTCAGAGGTTATACCATGTTGCATTTCTGAAGGTGCACAGAGTACAAGGTGAAACAATACAAATGACCAAGGGCTGCCACTCAATTGGCCAAGTGCCAGCCTAGTGTGCACTAGGCCCTCTGTTCAATCCCCAGTACCACAAAAACCAAGTGTGGTGGTGCACACCTGTAACCATCACATATGGTAAGTGGTGGCCGGAGGCTAAGAAGGTCAATGTCATGTTGGCCTTAGTCAGTGTCTGTCCAACCTCTTCTCCAAAACAGAAGGATCCACTTATAAATATGTCAGCAAAGTCTTTCACCTTGATGGTTATTAGACAATATTTGAAATCGCTGCTCCTTTTCAATACTTATTTGAAACTATTTCATCATAATTTCCAGTAACATCATTTTAAATATTTCACACTTAGCTGATCTTAAAATCAGCCATCTGAGGGAGCAGGCATATCAACCTGTAGAGGCATTTCGTTTGTATTTTAATAAATAAAGCTTGCCTGATGATAAGAAAAGTTAAGCAGTCACACTGGCTAGCCTTGCAGACCAGTCAGCAACAACACGCACCTTTAATCTCAGTAGCCACACTAGCTTGCCACAGAAATAAGGAAATAGTGGTGCACACACTTAATCCCAGAACTAGAGAGGATCATAAAATGGGAGGAGACAGCTCTCAGTCTCAGTCTCATTCTGAGGAGTCCTGCTGGCAGGATCACCATTTCTGAACTGAGGTGAGGTAAGGCTGGCTGCTTTGCTTTTCTGGTCTTCATGTTGAACTCCAAATCTGTCCCCGAGTTTGTTTGTTTGTTTATTTATTTATTTATTTTTGCTTTATGGAAAATTTATTGCAATATTCCAAAAGCGCATCACTTTTTCTTTTCAACATCTTGCTCTGCATCTTCCTTTGCCCTCTTTGCTCAGATGCCAAAGAGCCGGGCACTGGCCCTGCCCATGCGAAGACTGGCAAAAGCCTTGAAGTTCTTTTCTTCTGTGATGACTCTGGCTTTCTCTTTTTTATAAGCATTCCGGATGGGCATCACAGGTCCTGATAGCTGAGTGGCCAATTTAAATTCTTCAGCCAAACTATCTCCCTTCTTTGGAGGGGAAGGCTTCCTGGGGAAGAGGATGAGCTTGGAGCGGTACTCCTTCAGGCACTGCACGTTGGCCTGCATGGACTCGGTGGATTTATTTCCCCTCCTTGGGTCTACAGAGATCCGGATGTTGTGAGCCACTTTCTTATGGATACCAGCCACCCTGACTTCCTACTGGCTGAAGCCCCTGTCAGCTCAGACCTTGGTGTGATATTTATCCTAAACAAGGGCACCTCACGATGGGCCTGATCGGTCTGGACATGGGGCACGTGGCAATGCGGCGCACTTTCGCCTGCCGGGCCTTGTGTCTGCGGATCTTGCTTGCCAGCTGGTTGAACCACGTGTCCACTGGCTACTGCCAGTCCTTGTGAAAGTGGGGCTTCAAGATCATGCCATTCTGGCTGGGCGCCATGGCTGCCTCCTGTGCAGGGGAATGGCCGAAAGGACCTAGCCTCCCTGAGTTTTTATTAATCGCGCTTCAGCAACTCTGTTTGGAAAGAGAATTATTTGAATAAGTTGATCACATCCAAACAGCTGTAAAACATCTTGGTCATATGTTCTTTTGTGTGTGGTATGTATGCATGTATATACATGTGTGTAGAGGCAAGAGATCTCTGCCAGGTGTCTTCTTGTATTGTTCTACATCTGATTAATTGAGGTAGGTTATTTTTTCTTAATATTTTCATTGATTATTTTGGAATTTGACATCATGACCCCAAGCACACTCACTTTCCAGTCCTCCCAGTCTGCCTCGCCAACTCTTGTGATTCCCCTCCTCCCTCTCAAAAAAATAATAAAATAAACGAAGTACAATTGGTGTTGGCCATATCCTCATTGGGGCACAGTCAAACTCCAGCCCCTTAAAGAAAACTGAATCCTTCCCGTCCACATGCCCACCAGAAGTCACCAATTGTGGAGATCTGCACTTCAGCATCCTTACCACAATTGTTAAGAGTCGTCTTGGGTGACTCTCTGTCACAGCTTTTACTTTCTGGGAGGAGGGTGTCACAGTGGTCTTTTATGTCCATCTTTCTCCTCTGTGAATCAGCTGTCATCAATAGTACGGCAAAAGTAGTTTATTTGCCCTTTATATCCAGGGAGAGCGCAGATCATGGACCTGCACAGGTTCTCGCATTAAACCTGCAACTCAATAATTCAGCAAGGTCCTCTGGTCAGTGACTCTCAAGGGTCCTCTGTCTTTTCCTTTTCAGTGCTGATTAAAGAAAATGCCACTGTACTCAGCATCTTGTGTGTGCATTTGCGGCATCCAACTCAGGTCCATGCACCTGCATGCCTAGTTCTATGCAGGCTAAGGTCCTGACTTGTACCTCATATTTCTACAGTCATTTAGTTGTGTTTCCTGAACAGCAGAGTTTGTGTGTAACACATTTATAATTGAATGGAAAGGAGATAAGGTATCTAAACTAGAAACCGAAGTGGAATATAAGGTCCACTGCAATCCTCAGGTGGGGCTCACATCTATAAGGTAGCAAATAACATTTAGCATTGCATCAAGTTAAAGACAAGGAAGTATTGGACTGGAGAGTCTGTAGAGTTGGCTCAGCAATTAAGAGAACTTGCTACTCTTGCAGAAGACCAGGATTTGGTTCCCAGGACTCATATCAGATGGCTCACAAGTATCTGTTACTCCAACTCCAGGACACCTGATGCCCTTTTCTGACTTAACAGAGCACCAAGCTTGTAAGAGGTACATATACATACCTACAATTACTCACATATACACATAAAATAAATTTTGTAAAATATAAAGAAGTATGACTTTCTTTTTTTTCTATTTTCATTTCTCAAATAATTTGACTTTCAGGCAAAAAGGGAAAGGATTCAGGACTTACAGACAAGAAGACAATTTAAAATTATTTTTAATTTTAAATAATTTGCTCTGTCTCGGTCTCTTTCTGTCTCTCTGAGTGAGTGAGTGAGTGAGTGACTCTCTCTCTCTCCTCTCTCTCTCTCTCTCTTTCTCTGTGTGTGTGTGTGTTTAGTGAATGTGTACATGAGTATGTTTACCTGTGCAGATGCATGTATGTGGAGGTCATAGGCTGAATCGGGTAACATTCTTTATCACTTTCTAAATGGGGCACTGAACTGAACAGAGAATTCTCAACAGAAGTTCAAATGGCCAAAAGACATTTAAGGTTATGCTCAACCTCCTTAGAGATCAGGGAAATGCAAATCAAAACAACTTTGAGATACCATCTTACACCTGTAAGAATAGCTAAAATCAAAAAAAAAGCAATGATAGCCTTTGCTGGAGAGGATGTGGAGTAAGGGGGACACTCAACCATTGTTGGTGGGAATGCAAACTTGTGCAACCACTTTGGAAATCA